>SSNP01000005.1:2322960-2448888 GCA_006937955.1 Pachypanchax playfairii | reverse complement strand
GTTGGCGGGGCAGCAGTGTCGGTGTACTTTAGCTCTGCCGTGTAAAAGCAACGGGACAGTCTCCCTCTTCAGAACCAGCTTCTTCACAAAGCCTCGTTCATGCTCCAGCAAGTTGGTGAAGGAATCGCGGGTAAAATGTTGTCTGCAAACTCCGGCATATAATTTTCTACACTAAATATTGGAACTAAAATCTAAGTTAATAACGCTAACTAAATGCTGTGCTATCAAATCGCTAACCTGAAAATCGAAGACGTTCGCAGTTCTCTCTATTCAAACTCCAGCTCGATACGAGGCGTGTCTACGGCTGAGCCGTTTTTATACTCGGCAGCGGCAGAGCTGCCACGTCACAAAATCTTAAGAACCTCAGAGCTAATCAGTAAACTGGATTCGAAATTCGAATGCAGTACACTGTTTAACCTTAGGAGGGAGCTACACAGACGTTTTTTGGCTTAAAGTTAAGATTTTAACAAATATGCACTAAAATATCAAAATAATGCCTGGGACATGTAGTTAAGACTACTAGACACCCGTTTAGACAGTTTATCAGCAAAAAAAAGTTGATTTGGGGGTTAGTTGCTCTTTAAGGAACACAATGTGTCTGAACGCCAACAAGAACAATGAAAGAAATCCAAACCAAAAATAAGCTAACTAACCTCCAGTTTTGGACGTTCTTCTGCTTGAACACACCTGGTGTAGATGAGCAGCTCGTTAACAGACCTCTGCAGAACTCCTTGACATGATGAGTTAATTAAATCCTTTCAATCTGGTACTGGAGCTGAAAATCATCTGAATCTTGCAGGACTTCGTAGACTGGAGTTTGAAGTGTGTGGACTGAAGCAGGAATAGGCCACAAAAATCACTATCCTGCAGGTTTTAGATGTTTCCCTACTACATCTAATTCAAATCCTAAACGAGTCTTGCATAAATCTGTTAATCTGGATCAGGTGTGTTAAAGCAGGGAACCGTGTAAAACCTGCAGGATAGCGAACCTTGAGACCTGGAGAGAAATTTGGTTAAAAAATAAAATTTAAAAGCTAAAACTCAGTAATTTTTGTTTTCATCACATTTTAACTGAAACAAAGTTCCACCAAGCTGATATTTATTAATTCATCTTGTAAACTGACAAGTTTATCAAGGACAGAAGAAAATTTGTTCGGCCATTTAAATCAAGCAGAAGCCGCACCTGTTCATTTTGATGTCTGTGTGTAAAATCTTTGTCTTTCAACTTCAGTGAAGAAGAATCAAGGAGGAAAGTTTATAACATGGTGCATCTAAATAAACCAGTTTTAACTCACCTGCAGGAAGTCGTCACCTCTGGGATCCCAGTGCTTCCACCCAAAATGACAAAGTTTGATGATGAAAGTGATGTTCAGAAAATTACCAAGTCTTAAAATCTTAAGCAAGAAAATATATAATTAATAATCAATCCCCAAAATGTCTTGAGATGAATATAAACCCAAACCTGCGTCATTTGGAATCCATCGCTACAACTAAAAAATAAATACTACAAACACAAAATGAAGCAAAAGATCTTTTAATTCAAAGTGAATCTCAACATAGTACACAATAAATTCATAATTATATATAAAGAGTCACCAAGAAGGAACCCGCTTTTTGTGACAAGTACATAAGGCTTGGTCACACTGAAACTCACTGAGAACTAGAGGGGAGAGGGGACGACCGCAAACTGGTAGGACACACGTTACATCCAGACAATTAGCATTTCCCAGTCCTCATATTGTTGTATATTGCACAGTGCAGTTGCTACAAGTCACACTAGTGTAGCATTTAAAGATTAAACAAAACAAATCAAAGAATAAAATCATAAAGCCACACAAATCTACACATATTTAGAACAGTAACAGTTTCAATTTTGCAATCATGTCTACACGTCTGTGTCTAAATACAAGCAAATAATTAGTTGAGTTAAATCTTCGGAGTAAAATCTTTCATGTGATTTCTGCCCAGTAGCCGAATGAAATGTCTTGTTTATTGATATATTTTTGGAGATGTTGGTGCCAAATTAAAGCAGAAGATTACCAACTGACAGCTGGATTACAAACAGTAATATCTGTCATATTTTAGAAAAACCTCCACGTTTTGTTGCTTAAGGCTGTTGGGCTTTCGAAATTCGGGTCCTTGGTTGTCGTTGATGTTACAGTCCATGTAAAGCTGCAGGGACGTGAGATTATTCATGTGAAGCAATCAGCCCAAAGTGGTGGGGAGATTACAGCGAGGGACGTCACCTGCGTGGAGTCGACTCGAAGGACAGACGCGAGTCGGGATTACAGAAAGAAGCTGCGCACCAGATTTTACAACAACATTTGGTGTACACATTATGGCGCCATAACACAAACAGAATCTTAGACTCCACTCAAAAAAAACCCCAAAAACAGTGAATCCACTTTAAATCATCAGAACAGTAGCATATCAGACAAGCACACACACAATACAGCCGCTGCTTGTGTAACAAAATCATTAGAAACAAATGCAGTAAGAAGATCACGGGAAACTTTGGAACCAGTGAGTGATGATAAAGCATTTTAAACCCCTGGCTGAAACGCGTGTCTACCAATGGTAATAGCTGCATACAAGAATGATCGACATCCAAATCCCAAAATGAGAGAAAACGCTGAGAAGCCAAAAGAAATGCAACACGTCTGGCAAACGAAAACTGGATATCATAACGTTCACAAATACATTCACGGCGTGAGAGTAAAGCTTTGCATTGTGATTATTATTCAGGCCTTGTGTTTTTCATTACTGCACGATGGTGTTGTTGAATACAACGTTCCCTGACGTGGTGCTTCTTCTTAGGATTCGGTTCAAATAAAAAACTTTGGGGTTTTGTAATGTGAAAACAGGATTCGATCCTCCCCCCAGATGGAGCTAGTTTACTAATTTCCGACTGTTTTGATATCAAGACGTCTTCTGTCAGCCACTGGTTGAAGAAAGGCACTAGTTATACAGTACGAAGAGTTGCAAATATAGTCCTATAACGGATATAAAAGCCACATGATCCAGAGAAAAACAATAATACATCACACTGGTTACAGAATCAAAGAGTGACCCCAGCCTACGTTTGAAATACTGATGCTAAATACACACAAACACACACAAACGCACCAAAAAGCAACAGAATCTTTAACAAAAAGGAAAACTTATAACTTCCAATACAGCAGTTTACAATCACTTCAAAACAACAAAGCTAATATACAGAGGCACTAGCATAAAGGCGTAGCATTCATTACACTCTATGATCAAAATAAAATCCACTTATATTGTATCTGGTTGTCAAAACTACAATATAAAGGAGAGAATGCAGGCGAGAAAGAGATTAATCCTCTAAATTCACAGCTACGAAGTGGCAGATAATCAGTACATAGCAGCTTATTATCTATACATTCCAAAACAATTTAACAAACAAAGCTAAAAAAAAAGTAAAACCTCAACCTCAATTTTCAAAATAGAGATCTCACAATATATTCAAATATTGACAGAATGCAACAGAATGCTGGAGGTGAAAGAAATATTATTGACCATGCTTCAGAAATGATTAACAAATAGTCTTTGGTGCTGATTGGAGTGAAACGCCAGCGGATTGACGGGTAAAGAAACAACTCCACGACACGCTGGAGAACACAAAACAAAAATCCAAGGCTATGCTTCCACCCTGAAGGAATGTATCAAAACTGTCAATACGGTAACAACAGCTTCGTCTCAAAGTCTCTACAACAACTCTAATACTCGGAAAAGCCCAGCAATGATACTGTGAACTCGATAGGTTACTTCAAACACTGAGAAGCATTTTAAAATCAAAACATAAAACAAGGATCTGTTTTTAGTCTACGCCACTCCCAAAATCTAAAACTCAAATTTACCCTAAATGCAAGATAATAAAAACACAGCAACCCAGAGTATCTAGATTGTATTTCAGTTACAGTAAACAGTGTCAATACTGTTCTGAATTAAGTACTATAGTGAATAGAAATCGATTATCAAAATATCAAATCACTCTTTATGTACATAAAAAGCTAGTTCAGTCAAAGCCCTATATGTGCAGCCTTTAGCTAGAATAAACCCAAACTCTGAGTTACAATGCAGACCGAATCCAACAGTGAAATTAACCCACGCACATTATCTTTGTAAGAAACCCCAATTCTTCAGAGTCTGAAGGTCAAATGCTGCAAGCGCGTTTACATGTACAATCTGTGTGCTCCTGAAGAACTCTGGTTTTAAGGCACTAGAAGAAACAGTTTCAAAGACAGGAGCGTTGGATCCGTGTTCAAACAGCTGCGATGGCTTAACGAACAGATCTGACCGTGTGCACGTGCTACAAGGCAACAAAGATAAAGGGAATGAGAGGCTGAACGATCTGACAGCAACAACGACGTGTGATTTCCAGCCCTGCGTTCGATCAGATCTTTCTTTACAACTGATGACAGGAAAAATACACATTCCTATAGTTCATATAAATTCATCCTCTTTAAACTTTGCAGTTTCCTTCGCAGGCTGACATGATTTACCAGGAAGTCTTTCAGAGCTGAAGTAGCTTCGACAATCAAACATGATCAACTCCTCGTGACATAAACTCATCAGATTAGAAACGCTGTCATTTCTTTCAAAACACCATTAAAAGATTGTTAAAATAACTTTTTAAAATTCATCCACAATGATAACATTTTCTTAATCCTCCTCTCATCTTCTCTCTCATTTGTGTGCTCTGCTGGTAGATCTTCCTGCCCAGGTCGAAGCCCCGGACCACCTCCCCTTCAGACTCCTCATCAGGAGGTGCTGCTGCGTCTCCGTTTGGCTCCTCAGATGTAGGAAAACTGGTGGCTGAGCTTTGTGGGGCTCAGAGGGAAGCCTGCGTAGGCAGCTGGGGAGGCCATGTACGGGTGAGGAGGGGGTGGGGGAGGGAAGGGAGGCTTGAACTGGTGTGGGTGATGGGCGTAGCCAGGCTGATGGTGTGGGTTGATGGTTGGAGAGGGGAGGAGCCTGTGTGAAGCGGCGGGGTGTCCAGGGTGATGAGGATGGGTGCTGATGCCCAAGGTCAGCTGGTGAACTAAAGCGCCACCTTGAGGGAGCCCAAAGCCGTGCTGGAGGAGAGGGGGAGGAGGGTGAGAGGGCAGGATGGGGTGGTGGACGGTGGTGAGGGGGCCGCTGGAGGGGTAGGAGAGGAGGGTGTGTGTGTGAGGGGCGGCTGAGGTGTGTGTGGGGCTGCTGTGATGCAGGTGTGCGAAGGTGTGCGTGTGAACAGTAGGTGGGATGTAGGCGTGCGGTCGCAGAGGCCCATAATTGCCGTTCCACTCTTTGTTGCTGTGGTTTGAACCGTACGGCTGCACCTGCTGAATAAAACAGAACCGAGAACAATGACAACATGTTTACAGCTCAGCTTCCACCGTTACAAAGAACATTTCAGAACATTTACTTCTGAGCTCAGAGTGATTGTGAAGTGAGTGTTCCTGAGCTGCAGACCACAGATCAGTTTCAGACAACTTCTGATCCATAACATTAACTACAGCTGCTCAGAACGAGACAAAAATATTGAATTTATAGAAACTAAAACAACAACTCAAAGTTCATGTTGGTTCAAACAAATATCCCCGACTTTCAGAACATGTTACTTTGCATTAAACATGTTTGTTTCGTGTTGCTTTACAGCTGATCGGCTGAGTTTATCTGGATTCAGTCAGACTAAGAGGAAAAAACTGAGTATTAATCAAAGTGATGGAACACATTAATGCTTTTTTTGGCTTTTTAAAATCTTTTTGGGGAGAATCTGAAAAGCAGTAATGTCAGTCCTCTGAAGAGAAGCAGACGTAGCAGCACGGATGTTGTTCGGTTAAGAAACTAGTGCCACAGAAGACTGGAGTAAAAGTGACATGGCTTCTATTCGTGACTTCTATTCGTATTTTTAAAGATAAAATGGTTTTTAAAAGGAAAAAATGTAACATTTTTTGCTGTTTTTATTTGAGTAGTATTATAAGATGTTTTCGCCTGCAGCCCTTCCAACCAGGATATACTCGTTCAGTGTTTATCTAACTTTCCTGTCATGAACTGAAACCCTTAACTGAGGTCTGTGGAGTCTGACATGGAGTCTGATCATTGGTCTACATAATCTCACCTCTAACCTCAGGGTGAACTTTCTGGGATGTCCACTCCTGGGAAAACTGGGAGCTGTCTTAAATGTTTTCTACTTATGAATGATCTCTCTCTCCAAAGAATGATAGTTTTTAAATGACCTTTAACCCTTCCCAGATTAAAAAGCACCAACAGAAGCCTCTTTACAGTCACTTCTGATGTCTTTCCTTTATAACCAGGTATTTTTAATGACCTGGAACAGGGTGTACTTACTTTTCACTTTGTAAACACAAAGGCTCAGTTCCTGTAAAATATCACTGTAAATAGAAAAAAAGAGGATAAGTGACCTGGCCAAAGCCCAGAGGGGGGTGCTGCTGCCCTGTCATCTTCTGCTGCCGGGAAAGGATGGGGGCGGATGGGAGGAGGGGGACGGAGGGAGCAGTGCTCTGTTGTCCTATGAGGTTGCAGCGCCCTTTGGACCGGGACCAGGACTCTGAGACTAGGGGAAAACAAAAGACAAAATGTATTCAAGTAAACATAAGGAATAACAAAACAGGAGGAGTTTTCTGCAAACCTGTAAAAGTTTCAAACAAGAATACACACCACAGTAAAAACCTGCATTTAGCATGAAAAAAAAACAACAACCCACAGATGTGGCATTTTATAAATCTAAACTCCATATCCCAACAACTTCTATATATGTAAATAAATATAAATCCTGCTTCTGCACGTAGAAACCTCTGACAGTATCAGGGGTTTACAATTACAGCTACAATATAACAAAATGGATTACAGAATGGAAAATCCTGCAGTGGACAAATTTTAAAGTGTTTTTAATGGTCCAACAAGTTTCTTAACAAAGGAAATGGGGCTTTTTTTTCCTATTTCAGCTTTTATCTGAAGGCTCCTTCAGTTCTGAACTGGACGTGAAGGAGCCTTTGTGTTGCCACGTCCTGCAAGAATGAGGGTCTCCACAAAAACACTGCAATTCAAAATCAAATCAATTTAAAAACCTTGAAAAAGAGAGAGACTGCTGTCACTCAGAAAGGGTCGTGAAAAAGGAAAGTTGATCCTCAGACTCTGATTTGTTTCAGTTTTAAACCCTCATCAATTAAAATCAACAGGGAAAGTAAAACTGATCTCACATCAGTGTCGTTGGACAACTTTTATTGCTACACAGTGAGAACCAGCAGAAAAGAAAAAATACATCAGGCCAAGTACCAAATAATATGCATCCACCTTTCCCTCCTCAGTAGACCAGTTAAAGACTTTTAGAGAGTTAGATACTCCCCTCACTCTGAAATCAACTCCTTTCAGTAAAATACAGAGACACTCAGTTTAGTTTGGCCAAAATAAAAATATTTTGACACAATTCAAGCCTTCTTCAGGGACTGAACAGGAAAAATTTCTATAAAAGCAACTTTAGTGGAAGGAAAGTCTTTAAAAATTTGCTGACAATGCCGATGGCTTGCCTTGTGGGATGCATATATGGGGTAAAAGGCTACAATCTGGGAAAATATCTGCTGGTGTCTCATGATCACCTGTCAAAGCCTCTATGACCCATTAAGGGGTGGAAACCCCCGACTGCTTCCATATGACCTGCAAAGCAGCACAGGTAATGAACCTCGTCACAGGTAATAAGAAGAAGACAGGTTTAAGAAAAAAGAATGAGTTAATGCATGAACATGATCAACAAACAGGAAGATTAAATAGAAATAAACATTTTCACTAACCTGTTCTCTGGACATGGTTCTCTGTCCCCTGAGAGTTGTTGTTACTCTGCACTCTCATTGGTGGAACGATCATGGTCCTGATGCCACGGGGGCTCCTGTCCTGCTCAGGAGAAGTTAGAGGGGCCAACACAGCAGCTAAAGGTGGGCGGTTGTTGTTGTTGTTAAGGTAACGGTAGGCACTGTTGCCACGTGGGGATGTTGATGCATTAGATGTGGGCGAGCCTTCCACAGTGTCACAACCACTCTCATGGCCATCATCTTCTGACATGCTGTGGAAAGAGATGGACAAGAACGTTCAAACTCAACGGATCACAGAGAAACTGTTTTTAATTGTCTTTCTTCAAAGATGATATTGTTCTGATACCATCATAGAGTTACCTGTTGGGTCTTTTGCACGGTGAGATTGAAGGGCTGGACTGAAGAGAGTTGGAGGCGAACGAGCTGGTACTGAGGCTGCTGTCAGGGCTGCTGAGAGAACACACTCTCTCCATAGACACGCTGGTGTTTCTGCAAGCCTCACACACACATTCTTCTTTACATCTGCGGACAGAATATTACAGTTTGTTTCAGAATCCCACAGTTCACATGACACAGTGAGCAGTTTTCATTTTATTGTAGATGCTGGAGACTTCTAAAATGTTGATGTAAAATCTCTTTTAACTGAATTTGATCTGGTTTCCTGTTTCCTTCTGGGCTTCAGAAGGTGTGTTGTCTGGGTTATACTCACCGATTCAAGTGGCAACCTTGAGCATCTTCATTTCCCACCTCGTCACTCAGATCGCTGCGGATGCTGATCACGCTGGGAGCTGGACTCGGTGTATCGGCCATGAGGACTGCCACATCTCGTTGTGGTTGTCTGGAAAGATCCACCTGTCTGTTACCACTTGGCTCGGGTTCTTTGAAGCACCTCTCTTCATGCTCTGTCCTGTCATCTTCCTCATTTGTGTTATGTATTTCTGGTCGCCGAGATTCCAACAAGGCCTCCCTTTGAGGCTGCTGTCTTCCTGCCACTGCCTGCCCAACAACATTAGCCATTTTGGGGGATCGACATGCTGATATGTGGAGGTTTCTGGAGTGTGACAGGTTCCTGTAGTATGGAATAATTACTAGTTTACATACCGATAAATATGTTGGTTTACTTCTGAAGATTGGACATAAGAGCAGAATTTACCTGTTGTGCCCTTGTCTGTTTCTTTTACTGGCTGGCTGGGGCCACACAACATGAGCTATGCCAATGTTGATTGGCTGATGAGCAGAAAGAGCTTGCATCTGATTGGTCAGAAGGGGCTGTTGCAGCACTGCATTATAGTGGCTGCTGTGTGGGTGCACTTTACTGTTTAAGACAGAAAACAACAGTTAACAGGTTAAACACCGTGTGAGAAAAGTAAACTTATAAAATATAAAAAGAAATTATGTCTGATATTATCATCACTTTATTTAATAGTTACATATGTTTATAGTTAGAATTTTTCCAGACTTTCGGTTTGGATTAAACAGATTCTGACTCACCCCCAGTCACTGATCCGCTGAGGACCAGCTGTGGTGTCACTGGCTAAGGAGGGGGGAGGTGGTGGAGGTGGGTGAGAGGGAGGAGGACCCACAGGAGTCATCTGCTGCCACGCTGCTGGAACCAAAAGCTGCTGGGCCCGACTGGACCAGGCTTGCTACAGAAACAGAAGAAAAAACACAGAACATTTTTTAAAAATAGTTAGGTAATCTACAATAATGTAACATATCAGAACCAAAGATTAACACATTCTTAAAAATGTTCTATTAAAGAAGAGTAATGGTGGTAGTTTGAATCCCAGTCCACAAGGACCTCTTTACTGCATTGAACAATATCAGAAAAATGTATGTTTCTGTTCTCAATCTAACAACTCAAACTGCTGCCAGCAAAGTTACTTAACAGCAGTGACACCAGGTATAACCTTTACTCTGTGAAGGTGTTACTGTGGGTTTGTTTTCATGGCAAATTTAAGTTCTAGTGATGTGCACTACAACAGAAAATAAAAGTCTCAAATGCAGCAAAACCCTGTGACACAAAGCTCTGAAACTTCCCAAGATGAAAAGCTATGATCAAATTGAAGGGTTTGTGTTTAAAGACGGGCGTGGTCTTACTCAGATGTAATCATGAGATTATGTCGTTTGGCTACACAACACTCAAGGCTAAAAAAAAAGGCTCACAGGGTTTTAGGTGGGTGCAGCCCCCATAACCAGACAGCTTCTAGATGAGTTTGTATCTTACCTGAGCAATTACACCAGGCCTCACAGGTAGAGGTTGGATGGGAGGGGCTTGAGTTACCATGGGAACAGAATAGGCTGCAGGTTGATTAAGGTTACCTTAAAGAAAACAACTTGAATTACACACTAACATGGTTGATTTTGGTGAAGGAATGCACCAAACATTTCTGTTTTAAATACAAATCACTGTAAGTCTGGATACCTTGCATTGTGGGTGGGCAAAGAAGAAGAGCAGGTGGGAATGAGTCACTGCATCCAAACTGAGCATTCCCTGTAGTCAGAGCTATCCCAGGATGCAACACTGATGGAGCTGACTGGGTTATAGACTGTTTTCAAGGTGGAAATAACAGAATGGAGGTGGAGTGTTTAGGGACAGTGGTAAAAAGATGAAATGGGAAGAAATAGAAAAAAAAAAGATAAAGAATAGTCAGATAACATTTCAGTAATAACTGATTTGATCAATGCAACAAAAACACTAATACCAGTGAGTTTATCTCAAGCAAAAAATTGGTATTCAAACAGAAAAAGTTTAAAAAACTAAACAATAAACAGACGTAAGGAAACATTTTCTGGTCCGTATCCTGATAATTATCTGGGGTGACCTTAACAAGACCCTGCTGTTTGACAGTGAACACCTCCAGTGTCTCACCTGAGTGTGGACTGGGATGTTGCTGTAGCCCATTGGGAGGCCGGAGGATGCAGGGGGGGCTAAAGGAGGGCGGGATAAATGGATTGTATTCTGGTTCAAAGCATCAAAAACTGCGTTGCTCGGCCGACTGTGGCACATGTCCATGATGCGGAAGGATGACTGGACACTGAGGGGTAAATATTATTGTGTATTAAACACTTTATTTATTACAGTTGCACAAAACAACTTCTAAAAAAGTGGCAAAGAGAACAAACAAAAATTGGATTTGTTGTGAGTCAGTCTTACTGGTTACTGTGGGGGTAGTCCAACAGGTGAGTCATAGTGAGGAATGGGTGATTAAGGACATTAGAGGGGACAGTCCTGTCTTCAGCATCAATCAGCAACATGCTTTTCAGAAGAGACACAAACTCCCGTCTGTCTGCTTTTTCTGCTTCCACATCACTGTTATCAGGACTCAGCACCAAGTTCACCTGAGGCAGCAAGATAGAGAGAAAATTAAACATATGAGAGCAAAAAAACAACTAACGAGCAGAAAAATCACCAAACTGATTGACTTCTGTGAGACTTTTAAAGGAAACCAATAGAAAGAATACACGTGAGGTCATCCGAGGTGACAGTACTCTGCTCAGGCCACCCAGCGGCCCAGTAAACGCAGGTTGTCTGACTGATTTAAAAACATCAATAAAAAGGGGAAGAAAGAGCTGTTGTACAACCGAGTGTAGAAACAGACTCAACAGGATGTTGGAACTGTTATTTTACTCAACTCCTCATGTAGATTTCAAGTGTCTCCTGACTGTGATCACATACACCATGAACCTTTTATATAAATCAGTCTCCAAGCAGAACAGGTATCAGAGTCTTTGGTCCTTAAATGTTGCTTCAAACAGAAATCTAGACTTCTAAATGCCTGCAGGCTCTTCCATGAGACATTTCCTGGTACAGAATCAATGTTTCTATTTCTGTCCAGATTTTCATGACCTCTTATTCTTGCTGGGTCATTTGATCCATGTAAATTGTGATGACCTTAAATTAACGATGATATCCACTTATTACAGACCTAATGTTGGGAGTTTGCTGAACGATTTACCACTTAGAGGAGGGGGATGACAAAACAATAAACAGTAATGTAAGTGCATTTTCTCTAACGTGTTTTAATCTGTATCTTAACAGAACATGTTCTATGTATAAGTTGATTTTTTTTAACTTGGTTTAGGTTAAGTAGTCTGGTCTGACTTACGTGTGTGATGTCATCCAGGCAGCTGAAGATGTACTTTCTGGCCTCTTTGGATTTAAGTCCCGTCTCTTTCTCATGCTCCTCTGTCGTCTGAGAGAAAACAGAAATTCTAGGATTAATAACCTCCGAGTGATAACTGAGTGCAGTTACAAAATTAACATTTTTCAAAATGAGTGAATGTGTTTTTGAGCCTGTAGCCTTTTTCACACAGCCTACAAACTAGTATGAGGAAACCTCACAGTGTGCAGAAGCAACTCATGTGTTGGGATTTGTTGCAATAGTAAGAAGCAAGAAATTAATACACTGTAAATATTATATAAGGGGAGGAATTTCAACTGTCTCCATGCAAATCTGTTGGTTCAAAGGCTTCAAACTGTTTTAGCTTGAAGAGCTCATACAAAGATAAACATGAATTTAAATGTATTTAGAGGAAATTCTGTGGATACTGTGAACAGTTTTCTCCTTTCCTTCAGCGTTCTTCAGGCTGCAGTAGCTCTGTCCTCTTTTACAAAGCTGATGTAACTGCTTTCTACTGGCTCACATCTGCTACTTAATTCTCAGAACGCACAAAAGAATTTCTAATAAAAATCTTTTATAACTTGACTTCAATCTTTCCCTCCCTTTTATCTGTTCATCTGTGTCCCTGCTATTCACAGCACAGCAATCAGTGACTGTTAAATGATGTGTGGTTCACAGAAAGATGTTAACATCTTTGCATTTGCAGGTGTTAGCATATAATGTTGTGTTTGTGTAGCGGTGTGACGTCAGTGCAGTTACTTTCAGTCTCCAGGAGGCATAGGGAGAGTCAGATTCTTTGGTGAAGAAGCGCGACGTCTTTGTCCCCTTGTTGAGCAGCTGTTCAGCAGGAAGCCCCTGTGTCTGAGAAATGTACCGGATCTGAGCAGAGCGAGCCAGAGGAGAGGAAGGAACCAGAAAGGAAGAGATAAGGAAGAAGGAAAAAACGAGCAGAAAACAACATCATTAATAAAACTGAATATGATTCATTTTCACAAAGTTAGATCAATTAGTTTGGCTGCTGTGATGCACAGTGTTTGTGCAAATAGCCAATAACCAATAAAAACACTCTGATTTTTTATGGGGGGGGGGTCTGATAATCTACAGTGGATTATTTGATTAAAAGAAAAACAAAAAATTCTCTCTGAAACTGATAAACATTTGATTGTCAGAGATTGATAACTAAAAAATATTTGCTTCATTATTAAATTTAAACAAAATATTTTTTTTACCCAAGAAGATTAATAAAATAACTGAAATTAGTGACAAAACAAGAATTTAAACTGATAGATTAAAACATGTCAGCCCTTTTAACAAACCTTGAGACTAAAGTCTAAGTTTTGATCAATACATCCATGTAAGATGGTGTTACGTTTACCTTCAAGCCTTTATAAGTGAAAATGTTGTAACTAAAACAAATAATCTGTAAGTAAAATAATAAAACTGAAGCATGTGTTTCCATTAATAGCTCTCAAGCAAAAATGTAAACATTTTTAAACAAGTTATATGGTAATTCATTACAATAATTAACCACTCAAGCAGGATTTCTGTTATAAATCTTAAGTAATGCTGCATTTCCTTCTCTTTTACTTCCCAACAGGATAAAATACACCAGCTGATAAAATCTGACTAACAGTCACCAAGTATCTGCGAGATCTGTGCAGCATGAGATGAGACAAAACAGGTTCTGGTCCTGCGTATGGGTGAATTACAACATCAACACGTGACACGCAGAATGTAAACGTATTCGTTTGGAATGAAGAGGGATGAAAGTTTGTAAAATTACACTGACATTTTTAACAACATTTAAGATTTTGTTTCTCCAACGGTTTGAGATCTTCTCAAGATTTTCCTTAACCACTGTAGTTTGTCTTTTTCCAAAAGATTTAGCTCAAATAAATATAAAAGAAACTGTTTAACAGCATTAGCATGAGGGACACCCACACTCATCTACAGCCTAGAACAAACACACGGACTGGCCAGAGAGCACTGGACTGAGAACCTGCTGATGGTGCACCAAACACTAACCAAAGTGTGTGTGTGTGTGTGTGTGTACGTGCCCGTGACTGTGCACATGTCTGCCATCAGGCTTATGTTTATAAATACATTTTGCTGTGTAGAGTGGAACAGCAGCAAGCCTTGGCATAGAGCAGCATGCTTTTGGGGGCTCAGTGTGCATGAGTGGGTGTGCATGAGTGGGTGTGCATGAGCGTGTCCTGGCATAGCCCAGTCACACATCAAACTCGTCAATGTGAACTGAAGCCACCATCTCTGACTGACAGGAGCTCAACAGGCTTGTAACTGTCCTCTGAGAGACAAAGTCTTTTAGTTTACGATTAGAAAAGTTGGACATCTTCAGGACTTTTTGCAAACAGATTCAATGCTAAACACCGAGGTGTCTTATTTACTCTCTTTGATTGGAAACACAGTGAGCCTAAATCTCATCTTCACTGAGATATCTGCGGTCAAACAGAAGATGATCCTGTGCTTGTCTGTGAATGTGGAATAGGCCCTTTCCCATGCTTCCTCTACACTGCCTTGGGATCCCAGTTAAGAGTCCCAGTTGTGCAGTTTAGACCACACATTATCCCCCTGTGGGAACATAATCACATACTGCAAGGGACAATTTCCTGATTCACTCAACCCAGTTAAGTATTAGATATATTTCAGGACTGAATTACTAAAATTCAGTCATACAGAGCAAAAAATACAAAAGAAAACACAAGTCCTCCACCTTTTTACCCTTGTGTGTACATGTTTTTATACATGTCAGGGGAGTTTGTACTTCTTGTTTGTGTGTGTTACCTGGTCATACTCCAGTGCTCCGGGGTAGAGAGGCCATCCCAAGAAGAGCTCAGCTATCACACAACCCAGCGACCACATGTCAATTGCCTCGCAAAATGGCAGGCCCAAAATAATCTCTGGTGCCCTGCAGAAGAAAAACAAGTCAGACAGAAAACTGGTAAGTACCACAGAGAGGACAGTAAATCTATGAGTCCACAAACGTGTGTCAGATGTAATTTTGTTGTTTTAATATCAGAATACTAAAACAAACATGAATATTTTTAATGTTTTAAAATTAAGTCAATGTAACATCATTCAGCAAAAAGGCAGAAGCAGCATGTGAGAAAGAAAGAAAGTTAGTTGTAGGAGAAATTCCCTTCGCTCTGAAAAGAAGAAAAAAGTCTGGCAGCCTAACTTCAGTTTCTGAATCATTGCCTGAATTATACGGTTTTCTTAACAATGTCTTTGTACAGACTAGATCAAAGTGGACATGTTTACCCATAATGCAAAGCAGCACATTAGACAAAGCAAAACACAGCATATCAGTACAAACACTTCATACAGGCTGTCAGCACAGTGGTAATATTTAAAACATCAACAGGACAATAAGTTTTGCTCCATCAATATAACTGTGTTCTCACTCATTTTAGGATAAAAGCTCTGCGACTTTAACTGTGAGTCTCACACAGAACTGTGGTCTTACAGCCAAAACGTGAACTGGTGTGTGAAAACATTGACTTTTCAACCTGGAGGCAACAGCTGAGAAACAGTTCTACAAATAGTAACTGCTGCGGTAACAGCCACAGCAGAAACGACTGTTGCTGAGCAACAACACGACGCAAGATCATAATGAACTGGAGAGAAATATGAGGTCAACGGTCATCAACCTCTGTGCATCTCTAGGATGTCAGTGTTTGTCTCTATTAAGCATGTGGACACAGATCTCCAGATGTCAAGTCCACCAGTTTTACGCAGGTCCTGTTTTCAAATGCCTGAACACAACATCATTTTGTCATTTGCTGTTTGAGGGGAACGTTTTCGGTTGTAAAAAAAGAAGTTCAGATCAGACTTTCAGACGTTTGTGAAACAATGTCTGAGGAAATAGTGTTTTTATGATTCCAAGCTGGTTTTATGAAATGAACGTGTCTTTCAAATGTGGAAAAAAGAAACATCAAAATTGAGAAATTTGAAGTAGTTTCAACACAATGTTTTATACATGAGCTAACATGTGTTAGACCGCCAACACCCAGCCAAAACACACCAAGTTCACCGAAGCAGATTAAGCAATGGCTCACATTTCTGAAAAAAAAAAAAAAAAAACACTAAACTGATGCACTGTTCTGACTGAGAGAAAAAGAGGAAACAAGTTATGCCTATAAATGCAAATGTAGACCGATTTTTTCTGATCCTTCTTCCAAAAGGATTAAGCGTCTGCTACACAAAGTTCTATGATCAGAAATGTTCACCAAAAGTCTCAGTCACAAATAAACCAATAACAAATAGTTACAGGAAAAAGTTTAAGGGGGAGCGCAAAAGATAAACTTCAAAGGAAGTCTCTGTGTGCATGAGTGCAATATAAACGTATCAGCGTATCAGAGAACACACACACACCCATTGTTCTCTGATATATTAATATAGCACATTCACACAAGCTAATGTAACAGCCCCATGGTTCCAGAGTGACAGGCAAGCCAGCTTCCAGAACTAACCAGCCAAACTGCAGAGCTACAACAAGAACAAACACTGCACACAATGCAGCAACACATTCACGCTGTGCAGCAAGCAGAAACAACTTTGGAAAACTAAGAGATGTTTAACATGAAAAGGCAGAGTCCGGGACATGTGAGCCATGTTTTTTAACACCTGTAAGCAAAGAGGATCCATGATTATCACATATCAAACAAGTCCAACAGCATTACTAGAGCTTCATTTGTGAGACAGCATCTCCTGTTACACAAGACTAAGCTTGCATGTGCAACAACCAGAATGACGCAGGCACAGAGTGAATGTCAGCTGAAAGGTCAAGGAAAGCTGAAAGTTTGAAACTGTTCTCTGATTTTACTGAAAGTAGGAAAATTATTTTTAAACTAATAGAAGTAGAAAGATGCATAGTTTCAAGAGGCACAACATTTCTTTAAACTGCAAAATAATCAGTGAACATGGGCAATGCTGCAATGAAGCAACAAAACTTCAAGCCTGTCCAAAATGTTCACAGTACACGACTGTAAATCCCACATTTTCTATCCTCAGCAGACCAAAAAAGTCGGAATTGTGGAATTTAACTGCCCTAAAAAGAAGTTGCTATATGTACCTTAAATTCTATAATAACATAATAAGACATCTGATCACACTTAATATGTTATGCCCCTCCCCCTGAGTTCAAACTAGGAAGACAGGTCCAAAACATGCTGCGCCAAACACCTCACCTGACCCCTCATCCCTGGACTGAAGCGATCAGTTTTATTATAGAAAACATCTTCAGAAAAAGGTTTTCAATCAATTTTACACTCTTCTTCAACGGTGGGGTTAGAACGGTGCAGATCTGTTACATCCATAAACTTATTACGTGAAAGACGGACCAAAAAAGGATGAAATTAACACAGGTGTATCATTTTAAATAAAAAGGAAGTTCTAACTGATCTGCTTGTATGTTTAAGAAAAACTAAGCAGAAGGTGGAAGCAGTTTTTTTGAGAATGAGAAACTTTAAGATACAGAATTAAAAATCAACTCAAATTATATATATTATATAATATAATTTAAATCCTAAAACCCAGTCTGGCTGGAGCAGAAAGGGCTCCAGTCTCTCTTTATGATTCACAACCAATTAGGATAAGGTGACAAAAATCAAACAACTCCAATAATATTTCTATAATTTTACTTTAAAACTCCCGCCTTTAGTCCAGTGTTAAGTATAACCTGATATAAGCAGAACTGGACTGTTAACAGAGAGATCTGACTGGGTCATTTGAAAAGGTACCTGACACACATATTTACACATCACCAAGGAAATGTCCATGAGACAAAGTGCAAAAGTAAACCAACCCCTGTGTAACAAAGAAATTACATCTTAACGAGCTTAAACACAAGCTGCTTAAATCTGTACGCTTGCTAAGATGATAGGCGCCGTCTCTTCTACCTGATCTCTTAACATGAATTATTCACTAAGGCCAATGCTCCATTTTCATTGTGGGTAGTTTTACGTCACCAGCACCCACAACACAGTACAGTTACCTCACCGGGCCTGCTGTGTCATGCTTCCATGGCAACGATGCATTAGAGCATGAAAAGCTTCTGCCACAGTGTTTTACCTGTTGGACAGTAAGAAAAACAAACTACTCAAGATCTTTCACCTCTTGGTATCATTAAACTCAGCTCAAAGCATGATCCATGTGACAGAGAACAAACTCCTGCAGTGTTGGCCAAAATTAAGTAAATAAACCCCCTGAGGGTTATACTACTGTACAATGAAAGTCCTAATTGTTAAAACAGCAAAAAGCTTCAGATACACCTGCAGGGATCAGCAGTTTCTGCTTTATAAAATGATTAAATCTGCTTTGAAAGTACAAAATTCTGCTTTAACTTGATGGTAACAGTATAACTTATATTATGATAAAGGTTGATTTTTCTTATACATGTTTTTAATCCAGCTGTACTAAAAACTGAAAAAGAAACATTAAATTTGTTTAAACAAAAACTCTTTAATTGAAGAAAAAAAATCAAGAATACTGGAAAAACATTGGTTAGAGTTCAGGTCGGACTGTTTACTATAGTAAATATATACACGTGATTGTTCACCTCAATCTACACTTAAAAATGTATCATAGTCAGCTGTTTTAGATGTTCCACTTGAAGCATCTATCTTATACATTTGCTTATACAAGGATCCACAAATTCCAAATCGTGGTAAAAACAAAGAAAATCGTGGAATAAAACAAATTGAGCATTATAGCGCAGACACAGAATTCCACCCTTTTGTGCTATAAAATTAAAAAACAAAGATTTTTATCAACAAAATTTGTGCATTTGTGTCTTTGATCTGCGCCATTTTGAATGCACGCAAGGCTCTATGGGATATGTAGTCAAGGGCAATAGCGACACTAATCTAATCTAAGTCTAATGTGATGTGCCTCACTTGGTTTAAGCTATCAGGAAAAAAAACATCTGAATCAGTTTTGGGAGGATAAATAATTATTAATATACATTTACAGAATTTCTCACCATAGACACAGAGCTTCCTACTTGAGCTTGAGATGGATGAAAATTTGACCTACATTTTGTAATTTTATCTGAACTTTGATGAGTGTAAACACTTTGCAAAAATTAAAAAAAAACTTATTCTCTTTGGGGAACAAAAAACTAAATCAGAAAAAATTCCAGGGAAACTCCCTGAGTAATTACAAAAAATAAAAGAAAGCTCTAGTGAAGTGGAATCACCTGCATTACAGTACAAGCTTTATAAAACTACAAACACTGGAGATAAAAATATACTATACCCAAGAAACCACCCTTCTAACAAAGCAAAATAAAACAACACAACATAAAGCCACACATACACATAAAATGTGTAGAGTGTGAGAGAAGACTTGAATAAAGCAAAACAGATAAAACTGAACAGCAAATGCTTTTCTACCACCAGACACCGAATTCTAAACAAAGTCTAATTCTCACTAAATCTCTAAATGTGCAGAGAGAAAGAGAAAAACGAAAGTTTTGCTGCAAATTAAATTAAAACATCAATCACACACGACTGGCAGCCATGAAAAAATATGGCCAAATATTATTGTTCAGGCGGTTTGAGGGTTTTGGTTCAAGCAGAAAACATAAACATTCTAACACTTTAATTTTCTATAATCAGAAAAGTCACATGTCAGCATGTGTCCATCGTCTGCAGATAGATTGGGACACATATATAAACACACCCACACACTGGAATGTCTGAATGTTTTTTCCTGAAGCTAAATGTGGCTTCATACAAACCACTTTTTTTTTCTAGCTTCTAGTGTCCTGAGTGACCTCGCTGAAATTCAGCGCCGTCCCATTTTAACTGCACTCCATTCTCAGTTTATCCAACACTGCACGACGACAAAACACACATGAATACATGTGAGCATACACTCATACACACCCAACCAGGTCAAATACAGATCAAATCCTTCATGTTATATAACAGCTCTGCTCCACACTTTGCCTGCTCTCTTAAGCAGGGAAGTGTTTACGAAGAAGCTTGCTTACTTTAAAAAGAGGACGTTTCTCACATGATTACTGCTGGACTTTCACAGCTCTGAGGATTACGGGTTTACATTTTAGTCCAGTAAAACTTATTTCAACCCAGGAAATTCTCAATTTTACATCCCTATTTGGCCAACACTTCCAAAATTCAAAGCTAAAATAATTGAGAAACTGTTTTCTTTCAAAACAATAAAACAGGTCAATAAAATAAGAGCTGTAAAAAGTAGAATGGTGGGTGTGTGCAGTACATTGGTTGCAGACATATCCATATGAGCAATAAATTGCACAATGTTTGCACAACTTTGCGACAGTTTTCATGATATTGACTTGGTGAAACCTTCTAGGAATAATCTAGATTAAATTTCCAGCATGATGTCTGAAGGTTTTTCAAAAGGAAATACTTTCCCATATCTTAAACTATGCCATGCCACCATGAACCACAGTGTTTGCAAGTGAGACAAGTTTTAAATTAGTATTTCTTGGAATCACGGCCTCTTTTCATTGGTACGGCTTGTAAAACTACACTGTAGACTTTCTATTGTTTCATCATCTCACTAGAAATTCCAAACACCAGCAGACAGATTTGTGAGTAAGTGCACAAGGGCAAACGCCACTGACATTATACAGGAAGTTGTGCATTTTCTGTGACAAAAATGGCATGCATCGAGAACTGAGCATGCACTGAGGAAATTTTTTGTGTCACCAACCTTAACGTTGGAGTGAATAATGTCCATTAAAAAACGGAACGTAAGCAGCAACAGAATATTCGGTGTGTGTTTCAACATTAAGTCACTTGTTCCATCGGAGCTTTAAAGCACAGCTGATAAAGTTCTACTGCTCGGGAGGAGACGTCCAACAGTCACAACATTTATATCACTAACAACAGTCATAACAATTTATGGCCAACAATCTGACATCACCATAACAAATAACCAATAATTAACAGAAGAGCACATTTCAGTTTAAGGAACGTCTGATGTCAAAGTCTTTTACTTTGGAAGAAATGTCTTTTTAATTAAAGTTGATCTCTGACGTATTCACCATGAGCTTAGGAACTTACAGCTTAATAACTTAACCAGGTCTCTTTTCACCACAGTGGCGTTTCATAAGCCTGTTCTTCTATTGAGCCTGACATTTCATGGCACTTGTTGTCAAACATTTTTGTTTCTCTAGATTTTATAGATGAGCAGCAGAGATTAGGACGTGGCGTAAAACCGACATACATCAAACTGCACAAGACGAATGGTTCAGCACAGCTTAAAATGCTGCACACAAAGAGCCAGAAGTAAAAGGCATGTTGGGAAACTCCCAGTGAGAGTGCGCTGGTTACACAGCCCACTTTATGTTACATAAGAATGCATGCTGCCTGAACACACAAGACTGAGGCAAAACTTCTGTAAGCCCTGTGGGAAACATTCACAGAAAATCCACTAACCATAGAGATGAGTCACAGCACTATACTGGCATATTATCATAACAAATTACACACTTAGTGAATCCAATTTCTTGAGATTTTGTACCTTATGACTCAAGTCATTTGCAGTGGGCAACGGGTCCTTCCAATAATTCATATCGTGACTAATGTTGAAAATCAAAGACATTTAACTTTCTTCTATGCCAACAGAGTGAAATCATCTCTGGTATATCAGAGTAAAAAGCTGATCTATCAAAACAACGCTGACCATATGACCAGAGATCAAATATTTACAATTATAATCGTTTATATTTTTCTATATCTGTCACCTTAAAAACCAAAAAATATATATATATGCCTCCCATGTCGCCAAGTGGATTACAGGTAACCAAGAGGTCCTAACCTGTAGTATCTGGACTGCAGATAGGTGGAGCAGACGGCCTTGGAGACATGGCTGGCTGAACCAAAATCAATGACTTTGACTCTGTAGGGCTGCCTGGAGGGGTCCACCAGCATGATGTTCTCAGGCTTCAGGTCAGCATGGATCAAACCCAGATCTTTCAGCTTCCTCAAGGCTGTTGCCACCTGCACATTTTGACGGTAAAAAAATGCAATTAAATATTTATGTTTATATCAAACCTTTCAAACCATCCATGTGCCAAAAGTACAGAAAACACCCTCTTGTTATTGTACAACAGAAGTCACTTCACCTGCTGCAGAATAGGTCTGATGATTTTCAGTGGCAACGGGCTGAACTTGTTTTGTTTCAGGAAGTCATAAAGGTTTTGCTCCAGCATCTCAAACACTAAGCAGGTGTGGCTGCGGTGCTGAAAGCACTCCAGTGCACGCACCACATTGTGCTCCTCTGCATTCTCACTGCTCAACCTGGCCAGGATCTCCACCTGAAAATGTAGGAACACCACAACTGTTAAGGATTTAAACAGTTTAAATACAGTCTGTTAGTAAGCATTAGGAAATATAATCAGCAGTATTTCAAGGTTTTGGGTGCCATCATATCTGAATAACACTGCAGTCACATAATCCAGTTTCAGTTAAACAGTGACAATATTTTTAATAATTCTCACCTCAATCTGTCCTTGGCGTGCATAAGATGGGTGGTTCTTCAGTATTTTGACAGCCACCACTTCATTTGTTCCCCTCTTCCAGCACTTCACCACCTGACCAAAAGTGCCACGACCCAAAAACTCCAGGACCTCATAGCTGTTCTTCAAAGAGTAAAGAACTTCATGCTGAACCAACTGATAATCACCATCTCCTGATCCAGTTCTACTCACTGCAGCACCTGCCACAACCTCAGTACTGTCATTAGGCCTGATTTCAGTCCCATCAACCCCGGTTCCAATGCCTGTCACCACATCCACCCTGTTGTGTTGAGCAGGGAGAGTCCCTCCGCCTACTCTGACAGTGTCTCCATTGTTCCCAGTGCTGGTCTGCAACATGGCCACAGGTGGAGGAAGTGATGGTAAAGCAGATACCTCCTCCACTATCTGCATGGTTCTAAAGCGACTAATTTCCCGCAGTTGTTCCCCACCTTCACTTGTCTTCTGTTCACATCTCTGAGTGGCACCTGAGTCAACAAAGCTGACGTGTGCTCCTCTGGCTTGTGCTTTTCTGTTTTTGGCCTCTTCCTCGTCTGTTCTAACACCAGCTTTACTCTGTAGTCCACAGTCCAAGCCAGCACCCTCTCTATCAAGGTTCTCCTCTTGTGGGACTCTGCTCTGGTCAAGAGACTGTTTGTCGTGGATAACAGCTGGACCTTCTATCCGGCTCTCCCAGCTGCCCACTCTCTGTATCCCTGCAGTCTGCAAAGCCCACTGCTCAGTTTCCACAAGCTGTTGTCCCCTGTGCAGCCGTACTAAATCAGCACAAGTTGAAGACGGGACAACGTTGTTGGGATACGCGATACCGTAGTTGACTCCAATCACATAGGTCTTGGGTGGAGGTCGATTCTCAAAGGCTCTGCTGGTGTTATAACTGCGGTGGACCTCACCTGTGTATCTGCTGGTACCACTGCTGCTGGTTCCTAAGGCACTTGTTTGAGCTGAGTGCAGATTTGATGGATAGACCAAGACTTTCGAGGCCATACCTTTAAACACACACAAAAAAATAATGTTATTTTTTCATGTTTGTGGATTATAATTGTTGCAACTTTTTAAGTGGAGAAATGCACTTTTTTGCTTATATACAAAAATTCTAGTGAGACTAAGTTTGTTTTTAAAAATAGGAAGTGGTCAAAGTCAACTTATCACTTTTGTATGACTATTATCCTGATTTAGGTTGTGGACAAAAACAATCAGTCGTAAAAGCTACCAAAACTAATATAGATCTCAGGCTTCATGTCATCTTACTGGAAAAGGGAACAAGTCTGTGGTAATGAGAGATAGGGGAAGCCCAGTGCATGTGGGGCTGGTTCCTGCACGCTACACTAGAGGGTCAGTTTCTCACTAAGTAAAAACCACAGATCAAAGGAGGGAAAAACGATACGTCACAAAGTGTTCAGTGTCTCAGCAACTCTTCACAAATACACTTATGGTCTGACAGTGGCTCACGACTGATCTTCTAACTAATCTAACCACTGCAGATAATAACACTAAAACCCAACTCCAGAATACGCAAGTGGTGACTACAAATGGCTAACTGAGCTACAGTGGAGGGTTATTTAGCTTAGGTTGGAACTATGCAACAGATGAATGATGTAACCAGGTTACTTTATCTGATTAAAACCAAAAAACTAGCTTCACTCCACTTCAAAATTGAATGAAAATGTAAAAATAAATTCTGTATTTAAACATCTTTATTACTTTTCAGTTTCAGAATTTTACCTGCATTCAGTAGTTTAGACTCAAATTGTTTGCCGTAAACTGTCAAAACAGGATATTCATCTCACTCTGCAGACTTCTGTTCACCCTGTACGAGTAAAGACTACTTTTTGTTTACACACATTCCAAAAGAGAAACTTGAAGAATGCAAAAACCCAAACACTGGAAAGTTTCAATGGAAATTTGTTAATTTCCAACAGGATGACAGCAGGGTAAGCATGAAACACCTTGAACAATCTGTAAACTTTCCCTGGACAAGTTATACAACCTTCCTTAGAAACTTATTGGAAGTTATAAATGCAGTAAAAAACATATGTCTTCACAGTTCAACAAGTGTCTTAAGCTTCATATCCCACACAGAGCTGCATCTGTCTGTAACAAATATCTATTTATAAATTATTTTTATTCTTTGTGTAACTATGGCAGCATTTGATTGCTTATATTTCAAGAGAAAATAAACCCTTAACAGTTTTCTCCTCTGTACACAAAGAATATTAAACGGTGACTCATCCATCCATTTAAGGCATGCACAAAATAAAGAAAATAAAGATATCAAACTTTGGCCAACACTTGATCTTCAAAACACACCTTAAATATTTCTTCTGAAATTTTTAAACACATTCCACTCATTGCAGCAGGCCTTCCCTGCATGACAAGCTGAAATCAAACAGCAGCCCAGCTTGTCAGCCACACTCCCTGAAGGGCTCAAAAGCAAACGCAGATCACATTTTTTGGGCTTTAGAAACTTTAGCGACTGCAGTTTTTAGACTTGATCACAGGTCACTCATAAATCTGATCACAAGTTTCTATCCAACAATGAGTACTTGGCACAAAACAGTGTACTCCCTAACTATTAATGCTTACGCACACATGCTCAGACAGGTAGAGGGGTGTGCCACAAAGTCAACATTACAAGAAACACACCTCATTTCTTCAGTCAAGTAAAGCTAGTAAATTTTAACCAACTACTGACAGTTAAAACCGCAAAAAAACTGTAAAAACTGGACTACCAATAAAATAAGTGACCGACACTGTAAAAAAGGTAGTCACAACTCTGGGATCACAAACAACAGGTTATTATTACACTCACAGATGCCAACATTTTCAACAAACATAATTACAGCTCTCCATTGGAAAGTAAAGATCAAGTTATGCACAGTCAGACAGTGCTTCTTTTTATCACCACCCACAACTGAAAGTCAGGCAAAGACTGATAATAACTTGATGATGTAACTTAGAAAGAATTACTGACAACAACAGTCATCACTATGAAGGTGGTGCAGTGTATGCCACGCTTGCAACGCTTGCCATCAGTCTATGAGGCACACGGTCTCAGCTGTTATACCTTCTGCCAAACTAAGTAGCCTGATATCCCACAGGATGACCAGATGCAAGCCTGAAATAGAGACCCATCACTGAGGACAAGCACTCAAGTAAATAAGTATAAGTATAAGTAAGTACGTGTTTGCATGTTAATCTGACTTTTTCTGGCATCTGTCAAATGAACCACAATTTGAAACAGATAATTTGAAGTGACAGTTGGCATATGGGAGGAAAAGAGAAGGGTGGAGTGTGTTTTTGTGTGTACGTGCGAGTCTGGGGGATGGGCAGCCCCAACAAGACACCTGTTGAAACTTCTGTTGTGGTAAATAATTGCTGTTTTATGGTTTGTGGGAGCCAACGTTTACTTTAATATCAAAACTTGCATGTTTTACTTATTCTTTAGAAAGTACTTTCAATACAGAGCATGTGTTATTATGTTTGAAGAAAACAAAAAGCAAAATGACAGCTAAAATTCTAACCACCTCTTTCCAAACTCTTATAAATCACCAATCTGCGATCAACTTAAAGTGAGAAGTTGCTGGTGCTTACACCTGCCTGCCAAAGATAAGACTAAAGTTAGCAAACAGGCTAACTGTGTGTGTAAACGAAGCTCTGTCAACGTTAAAAAAACTAATTCTAACACAAACATACCATTTGTATGGGTTTTTATAAACAAGATCACATACCTTCAGTAAGACCGGTAAATTTTATCACCCAGAGCGTCAAAAAACAGGCTAACACCGACGTTTCGCAGCACAGTAAAACTCTGCATCGGTGCTGCTGCCATCTTGTTCAACGACGAGGAGACACCAAGCGACTTTTCGCACATTTGAAGCTTTTTATTACGCAAAAACTTGCCGTTACAAAAAACAGAAAAAATCCATGGCGTTGTTAGCAGTCCCGGGATTCGTCGAACGTTGGTCTTGCGTCTCTTTAAGACGAAAATCAGTGTTTCTAAACTTTTACATGTTAATCCGCCTCGTCTGCGGTAGCTGCTGGCGGCTAGCTGTTGCTGCTTCAGTAGTTTGTTGCTTCTCCGCATGTGTGGAATGTTGGGGAGGGGAGGTGGGAGGAGTCAAACTGCTCGCAGTGGGTTTGCTCCTTATCAGTCAGCCGGTCGATGATCCGGGTGGAAATTATGACGAGCGGGGAAGGAGGAGTTTCCCCCTTTTGGATGGAGGGGAAAGCGTTTTTGCCGGCGGGGAAAAAGTGTCACCACCATCAAGTACGACCTGTCAGACATGGATCCAAACATTACCTACTTCAATCAACCTCAGCTGCTCCTGAAAAAAAAAATCCACAAAACATGAAGACCAGACTCCTAATTAAACATTAATCAGTTGTACTTTTACAATATGTACTACACCACAAACGAACTTGAAAACAAAATATAAATCAAAATCTAATTTGTTTTTAACTAATTTCCTTTAATCCACTGACTCTATATCTTTTATTGTGTTTATTTAAAACTCTTGCTTATTTTTGATCTGTTACTTTTTTCATCAACTTATTTTTTAGTGTCAGAATAAAAACAAGAAACAAAGAAAATGGTAGAAATCACTTACTGGTAAACAGAGTTTATAATTTATCATATGTGGCTGATTCACTGACTTTTTTACATTTGGTTCTGGATTTTGAAACAAATTGTTAATATGTAAATCAGTCAGTAAGTCAGTTGTTTCTGGTGTTGCAATAATTTCAATGTTTGTTTGCATTGCATGGAACTCCTGAAGTTTTTGTTTTTGTGGATACAAAATTATCAGTCCTTGTGTATTGCAATCAGTCAGGACACTCTGGAATCTATGGATCTTTATCTTGGTGTTAGCAGGTTTAATTTATTGATACTTATCTATAAGACTTGGATCACTTGGGATCATTTATAGCAATTAATCAACAACAATTTGGAAATACGAGGCAAGAGACAGAGTTGAGTTTTTTTAAGACTTGACATCAGACCATTATGTCCAGAAATAATAAGCAAATGCAAAAAATAGTTTAAATTGGTGTCAAGATGCCATTTAAATGCCAAACTATAAATTTAGGTTTTATTAATGTTGCACATAAAATCAAATCATGAGCTTGGTACTTGTGTATTGGAAAGTTTTCCAGAGATCTTCATCTCAGTCACTATTTATAATACAATAAACATTGATTAGTAAATTCATATTTAGACTAAAACAAATACTGGAATCAGACATTGAAAGGGCTCATTTTCAGGACATCTTTTTTTTTTTTTACAGCTGGCAGTAATAAAGAAGGCTCCCAAATGAAGCTTTGATTTAATCCTCTACCTGAATTAACTTCTGCTTCTGATAGTATGATGTTAAGAATAAAAAGAATAAATATCCAGTTATAAAATTATGTTATCTTGGTTGTGTGTTTTTCAAAACAAAAGTGCTTGGAATTGTGTCAAATCTAAAAAAAAAAAAAAAAAAAATCTCAAAATCTTATTAGGATAGGATTATTTGGGCTGGGCCAGCTGTTTACTACTCTCACAGTTCATCACATATGGGCACTGAAGAATGATCAAATAATTTTTTTCTCTGCTGTTAATCATCAATACATAAGCTTTTCTAATGTTGATGATCATCATAGGAGTTTTGGCTCCACCTACCGTTTATAGAGGTTCTGCAACTAGATTCAATTTATAAAATGGTTTTTATGTCATAAATAATATAAAGTTAAAAGTCACAAATAACTCAATAAAATACACTTTATTTATTAATCTAATAAACTGTTTAAATAATCAATGCTGTGTGGGACAAACAACTTTATTTGCATGTTTCATGAACATCCAAAGACAAATATCTGTGTAGACACAGGACTTAATCGGTCAATGTGTTTTTATGTGGACGACAGGAAACACAGTTCAGTCTGGAAAAAGGAATTCTTAAATGTTTTCAGGAAAATAAACACGAATTGCAAATGTTAGTCTCAACAGTAAACGGAGAAAAATGTTTCACCTTTAAAAAACTACCAGTCATCAACAATAAATTAACAATAAACAAATAGAATTACAAAAAAGCAACAGTTAAATAGTCAAGTGGGTCAGTCAAGTTCCCTTCTGTAAATGTGGATAACTTTAGATTAATTAATTTAAATTGAGGAAGTATTTGTTTCTTCAACACTGCTTTAAAATTGTAATATAAACACAGATTTCACTGATTTTTGCCGTTTAAATCTTTTTGCGAGGCATTTATCAAATAACCTGGTGCTGAACAGTTTCAGTCTGGTTGTCAGTGGTGTTCCTCAGGGCTCAGTCTCCGCCCCACTGTTGTTTATCAATTAATGCGGCATTAATTTCCATTACTGTGCCGATGACATGCAGCTCTAACTAGCTACAGTGCATGATTCCAGTACCACATTTATCCCTCACCAGAAGTGAAGTAATGGTTGCCAGCTAATTATCTTCAGTTGAAATGCAACAAAACTGTGATTTTGCTGGTTGGAACTAAAAATTTGTTGAAAAATCCAGGTAAGTTCTCTCTAAATCTAATCTAATGTCTCTTTTTTCCTCGGTCAGCAATTTAGACGACATCTTTCGTAGCACTTACAAAATATCTGTAACAGCTAGCAACCATGCTATCCTTGTTTGTGCTCTTTTTACAATTGGATTTGACAACAGCAATTCTTTTCTTTCTGGTTTGCCACATAAACACTTGCACAAACTGGTTCCAAATCCTGCTGCTCAGGTCAATACAGAACTCTCATTTGAGCTTGTCCTCCAAGAACTTCACTAACCCAGTAAAGTGTCATTGATTTTAAGTTGCTACTTTTCACGTTTTTAAATTCTTTTCATAATTTTGCACCTGCTTTTGTGATCGTCTGCACAATGTCACTCTTTCACACTCTCAGATCTTCCTGTTCAGTTTCCATCCCCACCTGCACACCTGACTGCTATAAGCTTCAGAGGTTTTCATCCTCTTGGTTTTAAATTTTTGGTTAACTATTAAATCTGTAGTTTTTATTGGTTGATTTTAATTAGTTATTTCGTGTATTTAATGATTTGAATTAACTGTTGTACGGTGTCTTTTTTAAAAGGCAACTATAGATATGAAAATATTACTGGGGGAAATCTGTTCTTTCAAAATGTTCCATATGTTTTCTATCTGTTCAGCTCATGGAGAGAAATTTGTCTTAAAATGGTCACAAATGTGATTAAAAACACAGTCATTTGAGTCTCACTCAGAAAAAGCACATTCCAGTCCTCTTACATAGACCACAAACATTTATAGAACAATTTTACTACATGATGCACACATTTTAATTAATCCTAAAGATTTAACTGTTTCCACACTCAAACCGCTTCCTGCCCAGACAAGAATCATCTTGTCTCAAGAGGAAAATCTGGGTTTCCAGTGATTTAATACGTTATTTTAACATCATAAAAGTTTTAATACTTTATTTTAATTAGAAGTTAAAAAGCTCATCTATCTCTTGTTTAACCTACATTATATAATTACATCTGTGGACCATAAAAATGCAATAATTGACTATATCAGTGCAAATGTATTGATGAAACTAACAGTAGTGGCAGAAGCACCTCAGACTATAGGTCTATATGTACATTTCTTCCCTCTGATAATACGTTCATGAATGTAATTTTAAATCCTGTTATGTTAGAATGGGTGGCGTTAAAACTGAATATATCAGTAATAAAACTAGATACTGAACAAACAATTGGTGCAAAAATGGCACCCAAAATCTGCATTTTTGGACGATTTCTGCAAATATAATACATTTTATGATAATAACATAAATAAATAATAATTCATACTCACAAAAAAGCTTTTAGAGAGCTAAAATGGTCCAATCTGAGGTGGAAGGTTAAGAAAGAGAAGCCAAATTGTGCTTTTTATCTGAGTTTTAGACATTTGATTTTGTAAATTATTGTGTTCACATTGCTGAGGGGTTTGTGAGCTGATTAAAACAAACGCTTCCGGCGCCCCAAATCACACAAAAATGAAATGCATATTGTGTAATGCATATTTGTGACCAATTTGAGATTAATTTAAATAACATAAATAAATATTAGTCTCATATTAGTTTCCAGTTGGTTGAAATATTTCTGGATCTTTTCAGAGACAGAAATCTGTTTCTGGGTTTAAAAACAGAACAGAGTAAACAACACTGGTTTTATGAAACGTTTGTCTTCCATACAGTTCAAATTAGATGTCATTTTTTAGTTTACATTTTTTAAGTTATCTTGATAACACAAGCATTATTCCTGCTATAATACTAAAGAAGTTAGTGTAAACAGCTATTGAAAAAGTCTGAATTATGAGGTCTGATATCTTATTGAATAAACAACACTGTGAGCAAACGGAACTGAAATGGTAGTTTTTTTTGATCAGGTCAGTTTAAGGTGCACGTTCTGCGGAGCTGCCTTTCCTTACTGATTACAGATCAGCTTCCTTTTAAATCCAAACCGTTATTAATGAGGGAAAATAGAAGAACTACACTTGCAGCACTGACACTCCATAGTGAGAGGTGTTTATGTCTCTGTGCTGGGGTTCTCCTCTGTTAGGATCTTCTGGAGGATCTTATGGTAGAACGGGGAGAAAACCAACTTGTTGAAGTTGACCAGGCGACTGAAGCGAACTGAGAGCTCTTTTATCTCCCGGCTGACAGGAGTCAGACCACCTGGGAGAGGGGGAGGGGTTTTGTGTTGACTGGACTCCAGGGCAGCCAGGAGGTAGCTATGAACCCGAGACTCTGAGGATAAAAGTTTTGATCACTACAAAACAAATGAGATTGATGGGAGAATAGAGATGTACAGTAGGGGGCGCTGTTCTTACCCATCAGCTTACGGACAGTGTTGTCAGGCTGGATGATGGCTGAGATTTGACCCTTCACAGTGCTTTTACGGTCAGCTGAGAACGGAGAGTAGCCATGCTGGCTCAGACAACCACTCAGCTCAACACACAACTTCTCCCCGATGGTGGCTAAAGCCTCCTGCATACTGAAAGACCTGGAGAAGGCAGTTATAGTTCAGTCACACCAAAGTAATCAAACATTTACATGAACAATAATCAGTTTTTTGTGAGACTGCAACCTTTTGAAACGTATGTCTACATATTTCTAGAGTAAATATTTGTACTCACGGTGTGTGCATGTCTGCAAGCATGACGCTGACAGTGTTTTTAAGGGTCTCCATCAGTCCCGGCAGGCCTGAGATGGCCTCTCCTGTTGTAGTGTAGACAATAAGGAGCACAGAGGAGAGCAGGACTAACTGCTCAGCCTCGCGCTGCATCTCCTGGAAACGAACCTGATCCATCAACACCGTCTGCAGAGGAACGAGAGTGTCTCCTCGAGGATCAAGACAATAATAGGAATATGAACCAATAAAAAAAGAGAGAGAGTTTACCTCTGGAAAGGGGTCTGAGGCGTGGTCCCACCTGAGCAGGCGAAGATATGCGTGATTGTGAACGTTTAGGGGTAGAAGTGATGAAGACGGATGTGAAGCAGCACTACAGCCTTCTGCTTGTCTCAGGGACTTCACCGTATCCTCGAGCCACTTCTCAGTGTAGTCTAAGGCATCTAAAGAGAACAGAACACTTGTTTTTATTCATAGGATCTGTGGGTGGTGTTAAAATAAATGTGTAACAAGTAGGAACGTAAAAAACTTCTTCCAAAATATAACAAATAAATAAACAGGAAACATTTTGTACAGGAGTGATTCCTCACTGGGTTGTTTCTCTAGAAACTCCTGGAACTTGTTCCTCTCATACTCAACGGACTGCTGCATGAGATGAGGCCTGATGCTGCTCAGGGCAAAGTTAGCCATGTCCACCTTCATCAGGTCCAACACTGAGAAAATGGCTCTTATTGGAACAAGAACACAGAAAGAGAGACAACACGGGAAACGGATAGAAAATATAGACGTTATCACAAAACTCTGAAATCCATCAGAGTTGTTTGCTTTAATATCAGGTAGCTGTTATTAACGTTGTCATATAACAACAAGAACATCACAACAAGCTGCTTTCTGCACTGATTAAATCATACAGTCTAAAAATAAACTAAAGCCTGGAGCATGTAGAGCTACTAATAGCGTGTTTCTCATTGCATGGTTTACTTCAGCAGAGGCACTATGTCAGTGATCTCCTTCAGCTTGTTGATGTCCTCGTCCCTGGACGGGGCGCACAGAGAGCCCATCATCCCAACGATGAACTGGGACAGCTGACCAATGTCTAAAGCTCCATTTTCAGCCTGCTGTTGGATTAGAGGTAAATCCAGAACCTCCTCGATCCGGGAGCGCAGACGACCATGACCAGGCAGCAGGAAAGACAGCAGCGTCTGGATGAGCAGGGAAACAGAAGGAAAACAGGCTGAAGAATGGAGAGACAGAAGCCTCTCAGCTGTGACCCTCTCAAGTATTAAAGCTGCTGTGGATGGAGGGAGGAGCATCCTTCACTTCACACTGACACAGTCCTCAATACTAGTCAGACTTTCACAAACTGATGTGATAAATCCCAGGCTTCCTGAACACAACACCGCTTTATAATCACAACTATGAAAATGAATAAGTGCGCCACTTCTGGATAGTTACCGTTATGTCCAAACTTCAAACTCTCCCCTTATTTCTCATAAACAATCACATTTAAATAAACACATTTTAAAAAATCTGATCAAGCATGAGTTGATTCTAATTAAACATATATTCTTTCTGAATCAGGCCTCACCTCTTTAATTTCTCCCAGAAGTTTTATGGCGTGTTCATAAGATGGTGGATCCTCCTTCAACTGAGCTTCCAAACAATCCCAGAAGGCTTTGTGCATTATTTCCTTCACTTTACGCTCCAAACTGAAGCAGGACAAACAATAACTCTTCTAATTCTGTAACTTTATAGAATTCCCTGAAAGGTAAGTATTTACACTTGCCTTCCTTCTGGAAGCTCCGTGGTTTTGACTTGAAAAGCCTGGTTGACCATAATCTCATGAGCTAAAGCCATGTTGGTGACTCCTTTAGCCGTTTCCATCAGCTCCTCCACAGAGACGAACCTGGGTGGGCTGGCTGTGAGCACACAAAGTGTATTTATTACAACACAATTACATGCCAGACTCTTAAAACTGCTTAGAAAAACTATGTATCACAAGAACTGGATATTAAAAATAGGTCTGGTTTTCAGAGAAACTGTTATCTATAAATAATATTTCAACATTTATGCAAGAAACATTTAAAACAGAATAAATTTAGCATATCATGATGCAAACAAGAAGCCACTTTTACTTCAGAAACCAAATGCATTTGTTTTCCTGATATTTGCATCATGTTTTAATTATAAGAATGTAATTTTACTTTTAAAGACCTTTTCTGCAGCGTCTTCAGTCAAAATTGCTCCCTTTTAGTTACGGTCCCTTTAAGGCCAGTTTACACATTAAATTAATTAATTAATTCCTGTTTGTTTTCGTTCAACCTAAAAAAAAAAAAGATCGCTGAAGAAACAAGAAGAACAAGAGTCGGGTTGCTATGGCAACAGCAATCAAACTGTGCCTGGATGTTTTCAGTTCCAGTAAATTGCGTCTTCAAGAAGCCAGACGTCCTTGTAATTATTTAATGTATTAAACTAGTTTCCCAGGGTCTCTGAAGGTCTTTCAAAGGGTTTCAACTGCTTCATCATCTATTTTCCATCTAGTTCTGGACCTAAGAATTCAATATAAAATCATCTTTAGTTAATGTCAAATTTTACCCTCAAAACCAATTTAAATACCACAGATATCAGAGTTTGACAGATACAAAAAATAGCTTTGTATCAACAATGAGTTTCTCAAACTCTCACTAGTAAGACTTTTGATTAAAAAAAAAAAAGAAGAATCCTGGTACAGATTTTGACCTCTTCCCTGTTTAAAAACACACGTTAGATTCTGTGAATAATACTACTAATATTATCTTCCCCCTATTTTGTCCACCATTTACTAGCATTTCCATTTAAACACCAAGGCTACAGTGTACATAGCTTGTATTAATATATATATATATTTTTAAAGCAGCCAGTGTCCAAAGAAAACCTCTGCAGTTCTCTGTGGATTCAGATCTCTGTTAAAGCTGAACGTTCATACTTCCAGATGAATATTTATTAGGAGACTCAAACAGTTTCCTCTACAGGGAAATCTCTTCCTCACCTTGGGGGGTGCTCCCTCTGTGAGGGCTTGGAGTGTTTGCACGAACCCTTTTCCTTGCCGTCTCCTCTGAGACATCCTTCGATTCCTTGTCTCCTCCATCTCCAAAGTGGTCTGTCTCCTTGGGCATGCTGGGGTCTGCTGGACAACAGGTGACACAGGATTCAAACTGCCATATGCAGGATTTTTAAACCAAATGCTGACACGCTGCTGAAATACAAAGTGTGGGATTTGATGCTATCAGACAAACTGATGAAGCTATGAAGGCTTGTTTTTGTGATGTTCAGATGATGACATCACCTGCAGGTAAGGGAGGGGGGAGGAAGAATCTGTACGATGATGCTAAACTGTGAAGTAAACACATACAGACACAAGGCTTGTTTTTAGGATCTGACGGGACTAACCTTGAAGTCGGAAGATCAGAGGAAACGTTTTTTATCAGTGGATCTGACTTATTTACCGTTAGCGGGTTTATCCTGAATCTCAGAAACAACAAAACCGTATGACACCGCTTGTCCTTTAGACCCACACAGTGCAGTTATCTATGTCCCAGGTTTATTTCCAGCTTCCTTGCTGTCGTGCCGCTTCCACCGGAACAGATGGGTCGGTTTCCTCTTCGGAAACCCAGTTTTATTGACGGTGCAGCCCGATCTTCAACCATTTACAGCACCGCAAACAAACGTGAGACACTTCCGGGATGGGGTGGGGTTAATGTGACGTCACAGTCGAGCCTCCTCGCGCTCACTGTATAAAACTGCAAGAAGAAAATATAAGGAATTTTCAAGTTTCAGTAATATTTTCAAACTGAGTTTGGCCTTTAAAAAAACTAAAAAACAAACCTTATTTTCTAAATAACTATATAAATTAACACATTGTTTTTCATTTCTTTGCACATGTCCCATGTTGCAATGACAATAATGATCTTATCTTGTTCAGGATAAGTTATTCACATATAAGTTATTTACTTTATATTTCTGAAATTTTACTTTTTCTTGATTTGCTGTTAATCTGAAACTGCAGTAAATCTGTAAAAACATGCCAGAACTCACAGCAACACATCCTCACCTCTGAGAAGCTGCAACTCTGCCTTTATTTTTCTTTTTGACAATGCAAATAATTTTCTTTACATTTTGTTTAAAATAAATAAACAAGATGCATTTTTCATTTCCAAACAGATTTACAATCTCAGCACAGATTTTCTGTCCCAAATATGCTCCTGAACATATAATGGACCAGAGCAACCAGCTGTAAAGCCATGTGACTTCACATACTGACACCAAGGTTAAACAAAGATTTATTTTTAGAAATAAGTTTCTACTTAATAAAATTACTGACAGTCCAGAGGGAGGGAAAAATCTGACATGCTGTTTATAATATTTAAGTGCCTAAACATGTGCAACACATCCTCATTTTGTTGAGTATCCATCTGTTTACCTTGAGACAGAATCTGTAACTTTTCCAGAAAAAAAAAAAAAACACAAAAGAAGTCAGTTATATAATAGTAAACCTAAATAAATGTTTACAGATCTACAGGCCAGCAGGAGAATCACCAAAGTACTGGTTAAATATCTCTGGATGGGCTTGAGAAAACCTTCGGAGGAGACGCTTTCTCTCTTTGGCAGATATCTTAGTGTCCAGGTGGATGTTGTTTAGGAGCATCCACAGCTCCTGGTTTGTGGTCGTCTTCATAGAGTCAGTGTAAGTCCCTCTGGACGTCTGCCGACTGAGTGCCGAACCTGATGGACAAATAAAACCCACAAAGCCAGCAAGAGGTCACCATGAAGTCCAGCTCTCAAACGGTTTCAGTTTGATGTCAGAGACATTCTGTAAATCCAAAAACTATTAAGTAGATATCTGAATGTTTAAGCTAAATTAGAAACATTGTTAACTTTTTATAAGTTTCAGATACTTAAAATATTATAAAAATCTGCTGAAATACCACAAAAAGTCTGAATTAAAAACCAGAAACCTCCAGTTAATAAATATCACGTGGATGCTGCAAAAACAGAATCGAAACTTGATTTTCTAACAAGTTATTTTGTTCCACTGATCATAAAGTTCTGAAAAGAGTTTTGTGATTTTAAGATTTATTGTTTTACCCGTCACATCGGGCTGTTCCCCCTCAGCGAGTCGGGCCAGGATCTCACTCACTCCTTTGTGAAGAGACGCTGGAATCTGAAACCGAAAGAAAAACTATTACTTTTCCTGTTTATTTAAAGCCTCCAAATTAAAGAAAATGCAACTAAAATCTGTTTTTGTTTAGTTAAAGACACGTGTGTGAAAGTGGAGCTGCAGCCTGACAGTTTTCAGTTACCTTAAAGATTTCTTTTACGTTGCTCAACATAAAAACCAGCAGAAGGTCCTCTTGTTCCTTTGGGAATGTCTTGCTGTGTACTATCGCCCGGGAGAAGGACTTCATTACTGCCAGTCTGTTCTCCACCTAAAAACAAACATCTCAGTGTGAAGCTGCTGAGAACGGGACAAATCTCTGGATCTTCATTACAAATCAATGTTCCAGGTGAGTTTAAGTCTCTCACCTCTTTATCCACTTTAATTCCTTTTGGATCAGCTGCCAAAGACATGAACGTGAGCAATCTGCGCAGTTCTTCTCTGCTGCTTTGAGGTAACAGCTTCAGACACAGCTGCAGAGCTTCCAGAGCCTTATCCAGCTTAGCAAGCACTTCATAAGAAAAGCCAGAGATGAACAGAAGAAACATCTGGTTAGAACTTCAGCCCGTTCGGAGCCACAGTGTCTGACGGGTCTTCTCTCATACCCAGAAGGTCAGTGATGGCCGTGTAGATGTCCTTCATGTGCGGCGGCAGCAGAGGAGACCTGTTTGTGTTGCCGTAGTGTTTCACCAGAGTCTCATACAGCAGCAGCTTACACTGAACTGAGTCGCTCTGAGACAGATGTGTCTGCTCCTCACTGCTGGGACCTGCAGATAAAGAATTCAGTCTTTACAATGAGAATAAAGTAGATTTAAATTAAACATAAACATCAGAAGAGAGTTGGAAAACATCAAACAGGAGCCGTATGAAACAGAGCAGGAGAACCAGTCCTAAACACCAGTGACAGGAAGCATGTGGCCTGTTGGTGCATAAAGACACACAGGTGGAGCTTCTGAAGGGTTTTTATCTCTATTAGTCTCCTGTTTGAATTGATTTTTCCTGAATGTTCCTTGACTCCTGACTGCTGCCACCTGCTGGTTTCTGGTCGCAGCTCTCGCTTCCTGGAGGGAAACAGTGAGGCAGCTCCCGGCTCAGCTCCACCACCGGCTGGTCGGGGAGGAAGTCCAGACAGTCCAGGGCTGCACAGAGCCATTCATCTTCCCTAAAACAAAAAAAAGACAACTTTTCTTTAGAAAGACTGAATTTGTTTTGTGTTTTAAATCAAGCTGCTTTTCTGTGCTACACAAGTTTCTTAGATTACAAACTGTATAAAAGAGATGAAACTGTGGATGCGGCTTGCTGCATCCAAGAAGTTTTGTAATACCATTGAAACAGGAATTTGGGCCCAATTTGACCAACATTTAAGCTGTTTGAGAGTAACAGTAAATATTAATCAGTAATAAAATAATCAATAATAAACATACTGGGCGTTTCTGAAGGCCTTGAGGATCTGTCTGTCCAGGTGGTTGCTGCTGTAGATCAGGTCGGGGTTCCCATGAGCCTCCAGGTTAGCTGGATGAGGAGAAGACGGGTTCTGGCTGTTCTGGAGAACTCGTTCCAACAGAGGAAGTTCTACAAGGTTTAACAGCCTGAGCAGAGTCTGATCCCACCACACTTCATTTACCACTGAGGAGGAAAGAAATCCCATTATGACGCAATTACCAGCCAAATATTTCTGCTGGGGTCAAGATGAGGTCACCGGGAGGTCTTAGACAAAATCTGTTCTTGCTTTGGGTAAATTGTCATTTTTAAGAGCTTTCACTCATTACAAGTTAACAATAATTTAAGGAAATCTTTGTCCAAACAACAGATACCCAGAAAACCCCAACTAACAACATGCAACAAGACGTACTTGGTGTGAAACTCGGAGTAAGAGAGGCTTGTCAGATATTTTTCTAATGAGATATGTGGATGGTTAAATTCTCTGTGATGTTGCAGCAGGATGCAACATGGGTGGAAATAATTCCTCAAACTTTGAGGTGTATATGAACATTTTCTGGATTGTTTTATGTACAATTACCAGTCAGATTACTGCTGACCTCAAATTAATCTACAGGAAATTAAATAAAAACATGAAATTATTTTTCTTACATGATTGTGTTAAAACAGAGTGTGTCTGCATTCTGTTGGGACTCAGACTGCCCACAGAAGACTCCATCGTCAGATTAGCAGTCAAACCAGAGTCGAGCTGGCTGGTCTTCATGGACGCCTGAGGGATGAGTGGGGTGAACATGTCCACGTGAGACTCAGAGGAACACGTCTGTTCTTCCTGCCTGAGACCAAAAAACAGACATCTGAGAACTGACACTGATAACATGCTGCGAAACCACCAACAAGGTGATTCACAAATCAGATAAACAGCATCTATAATTCTAATAGAAAGAAAAGGGTCTGAATCTGGATTGATGGGGACAGTTAAAAACTGAATTACCTGTCTGAGGAAGTGCCACAAAAGAATTTCCTGATCCCATTTAAAAGAGCACCTCTTTCTAACTCATGGACTGAAGGTGTGGCCACGCCTACAAACCTGAAAAAAAAATGACTTCAGTTTGGCAGCAGATATACAGAGTGGAAATTTAACATATTTGTGGATTTCTCACCTGTAGAGGGCGTGCTTGCTGTCCTGAAACACATCCCGCTTCTTATTTCTGCCAAACATTTTTGGTCCCACAGCCTCAAACACGTTACAGTCCAGCAACGCTTGGCACACACACACCACTTTGTCCCGACACACACTCGCACCTTTAATCAAACACGTCTTCCATTTCAAATTCAATGATACATCAGGTTAGATGCAAAGATCCAATGTAAAAAAGACAATTCTTTTATCAGGCGAGTTTGTTTGTTTGACACATCAACCGGTAACTTCTGTCACAGAGTTTCACTCCACTGTGTTGTAGATTTTATTTACTGTTAGAGATGCAGATGCTACCAAAGCAAAAGAGGTGAAAATAGTCAAGAACAAGAATTAAAAAAGCCTGGAAAAAATATCAGTCTGTCTCCTTGGAATGAAAAAGAAAAGAATGGCTCAAAACGTTTGAAATATGAACACAGATGAACATGAGCACACTCACCCTCAAAGCTCTTGGTGTTAGAAATGTGTTCTGCTACTACGTCCACAGCATCTGATCCGAGGAAGCAGTCATTGTAAGCCTTAAGATGGACCCATCTGCGTTTCACTGTCACATTGGATCTGAGGTGGGAGATGATGCTGCTCCAGATGAAGGAAGACTGCACCTGCACCGGCTTGGTGGACAATCCAGGAGCTACAAGCAAATAGACGACCCTCTACAAACACACTCACTTTCTGACATACACAGTTTTATATCTAGTCTGACAAAAAAACATGAATGAGAAAAATATTCCGAAGGATTTAAAGAGAAATTACATTTTAGAAAGAAAAAAGACAAACCTCATAAACGTTGAAGTCTTGCAGCAGAAACAAATAATCATAGATTGATGTTTAATTAGTAAATCTCAATCCTTCTTGATCCTCCTCTAGCAACTCGTTAGAATATTTAAAAGTATTTGCTTGTGTTGCAGAGCATAACAGAAAGTTCCCCACCTGCTTGATGAGGCCTCACTTAGCTGTTTACAACAATTTGTTTGAATTAACTCACCTTGCGGACGCACACACAACTTTTCCGAAAGGTTCAATGCCGCAGCTCTTTCTTTTATTGAAGACATGTTTCTGACGGATTAAAAAGATTTTGGAGACGCAGTTCAGTTTCGACCAACAGAGTGCTGTAACAGAAAGACGCAAACTGTGAAGACACGACTAATTGAAGATCAGGTTTATGTGCAGCTTCGACATTCAGCCACTAGGTGGCAGCAGCGACCAAGTCACGTTAAAATGATCCAAGAAGCAGAAGAAATGCTACATTCGTGTACTCCAGGAAAAATTAGCTTTGTAGGTTTTTTGTTCGTTTGATTACAAGACATTCTATTTTTTATTTAAAAAAAATATATAATAAAAAAAATAATAAAATAAAAATATAGCCTACAACGTTAAAATTATTTCCCCTAAATTTCATTTATGTTTTTTTGAGAATAAAGAGACAGAAACGTATATAATGTCAATGTCGTAAATATGACAGTCTCGAAAATAAGCAGACAAATCTCGACTCGCAAAAATAATAAAAGAAGAATTTTAAAAACACCTGTTTGTTTCCATCTCTCAAGGCTTGTTGCAAAAAGTAAGTCAGTTTGTCTTACCAATGTCATCATTTACAAGTTCAAAGCAGCAGCATTTAACATGTATGTCATAAAAACGAGCTTACAGTGAATGCGTTCAATCATTAGCTAAAACAAACTGGAAGTTTCTGTTTTAAAACAAATATTATCGACCAGAAATTAGTTCAACAACAACAGTAAGTGTTTTAAAACTATTTATAGTTTAAAGAAGCTAATTTGTTAGGCTAATGCGTTTTCTTACATTAACTTTTTGATAAATACTAAAATCTCTTTTTAATATTTAGAAATGTACATTTACATGTAAAAAAATCTTATCTTTTAGTTAATTTGTATATAAAAGCTAAAATCAACCTCAAATGACGTAAGTCAGTAAATTCGGTTTCTGGTTTTGATATAAAGATAAATAACAGTTGTTTTATTCATACCTTGACAATCTAGCTGTTTTCTTAAATAGTTTATTATTAAAACATTAAATGTTTTTTTTCTTGATTTTTTAGAGATCAGAATGTAACGCACACATTGTGTTTGGGGATTATTGGTTAATATCTGCTCAAGTGAATCACAGAAAAGCTATAGAACCAGTCACATGTCCACATTGTCCACAGGTTTGACACCTTTCCTCCTTTGCCTGAGGTCGCCGTTTCTTTTTATGTTTGCAGTCATTCCCATCAGGGATCATTTCATTCTCCAACATAACTGATACTCACACAGATCTGTTCTATTAAGAGATCAGTGACCAGTGGAGACCTCCAACTGTGTTTGTCCTGCTCACGTTGAGGTGAAACAGACAGTTTGAGAGAATCATCCACAGGTCAACTTAAATAACCCAGATAATTTAAAAAGCATTGACAGAACAATTTGTCCTGTGGATGTTATTACTCTGACCCCTGTTAGCGTCAGTGGGCAGGTTCATTTTACCCTCGACGGCGTATCAGATGCTCTTTTCTCTCTGCAGTGTTCAACAAAGGAAGAGAACCTCTAATGGTCATTTTGGAAGCATTAGGTTAGATCTCAGTGATTGAGAAACGTTATGAGCCTTTAATGTTCCAGGCTATTATTTCCACTAAAATCATTTAGGAGTAAAGGATCTAATTATAAACCAGTGAGTGAAAAATCAGAGTGTTACGGCTCAATAAAAAAACCTATTCTATTAACCTCTTTTCAACAAAATGTTTTTTAATCTCAGTTAAGAGGCAGAGGAGGTCCAGTGGGACCTTCGTTGGCTCCAACCTGATGGATCTTGATCCAGACTCTGGGACGGTCTCCTCCCACGCTGCTGTAAGTCAAAACTTTTCACGTTACAACACAAAGTACATAACATTCATCAACTGCTTTGCTTTTTCTTTTTAGTGTTGGGTGAAAACAGTTGTCAGTATGAGTAACTCCAAAGTGCCGTAACCGGCTCTGAAATAAACAGTGTTTCTGAATTTATTTTAAAAATCTTAGGAAACAGAGTTATTTAAACCACTTGAGTACTGCTCTGAGCTCTGGTCCTCAGGGTTCTGCATAGTTTAAACAGGTTTCTGCAGAACGTCCTGATGTGTTGGAGCAGGTGAACTACTGAAACATGCAGACTTGATGAAAACATTATTTCCTCTGATTCAGCTGGAAGAACCATCTCTGACCAGCTCTCACAGTCAAACAGGAAGTGGAGGAGCCATCTTGTTGCAGTTGCTGGAATTTAAAACTCACCTGCATGATGTGGTGGAGGAGCTGCACATCCGGAGGGTAACGTAGCTGCTGAAGCTGTTTCCTGTTCTAAAAATCTTATAGACAGTCAAATTTAGAATAAAGAGATTTTTTATCTCACCTCCATGATACTAGAGCGTTTCTGTTTGACTCTGTAACCTAAAACAACGGTTCCCAACCCCTGGGCCACAGACATCTACTGGTCCGTTGGTTATTCTGTATCGGGCCACACAGAAAGAATCATTAATACTTATTATTTTTGATTTATTATCTAAGTTGAACAATGTTTTATTTTGAAAAATTACCTGATTCTTTCCTTTCAATCCATCTTTAACCCAAGCTTGATGCCTGTCATGATGCATGACGGGGTTATGTGTTACGTTAGTGCTAAAAACAAACATCTCTGGAAAATTTCAATGTGAAGGAGAGTTTCTTCAAACAATGAGCTTTAATTTTTAACTCATGTCTAATTCAGCTCGTTGACATGAAGGAACCACTTTGTTCTTCCTATTTTCTCTTGTTTTAACTTCAGTTTCCTCACTGGGAGACAGATGACTTCCAAGAAAAAGGAAGCTTTATTTAACAGACACACCAAGAGTCCTACTTACAATCTGGATTTATCATGACTGGTGATTTTCGTGCACGGCGTCCGGTAAAACTGCTGGAGATCACAAATGACAGCAGCCCTAATAGTATGTTTGAGACAAGAACTCTGCTGGTGTTCTGGATTAAAGTCACGACATGAGATAACACAGCTGCACGGAAAACCGGCTGTCATTTCCAACATCCTGTCTGTGTGAAGCAGGTTTTTCTGTAGTGACAGAAACCAAAACAGAACTGGACTTCAGCAGCCCACTTCAGGTGTCACTGTGTCCCATTAGCTCTCGATGGGAGCATCTTGTTACAGAGAAACAGACTCAGGCTCCCACTAGTTCAGCTTTACTGTGAGTTAAACTTTTCATGCACTTTATTTATTTATTTATTTTTTGTGGTGCATCTTATTTTGAAGGCATGTTTCAACGTTACCATAGCAGCCAAAAAGCATTGGGACAGAGAGGATGTTACTGATGTGATGTTGTCATGATGTTACGAGGAGTCCACATATGATATATAATAATATGGGTATATTTTAATAACAGTCCAGTTTTGATTTTGATCGTGTCGTTTTATTTTGTTGTCGGTTTGTGAAAATATTGTCTGATATTAAACCAGTCTGTGGCGCAAAAAAAGTTGAGGACCACTGACCTAATATCCTGTCTCCATCTTCTTTTAATGTTTTAAAGTCACACAATGTTTAATACGAGTTCAAATTTCATGAAAGAAATCAACAATTTATTTTTTAAACCCACATTGAAACAACTGAAAGTCTTTCTAAGTGTATCTTTTTAATAGTTACACACTGAAAGTGTGAAGGTTAAAGATGTCGAGGATGTCGGTTTCATCACATCCTCTGTGTTTTCTGTCTGAATGGGTTTCAAACATTATGCTCACACAAACCGTTTAGCCTTTGACCACTAACGACAGAGTAAACTTCTTGGAAATAAAAAGACATAAAGCCCCCCCCCCCAGTAGCAAGCAATTTTAACATTAGTGTACTTACAGCTCAGGGAGCAAAATGGGATGTTGGTTGTTTGTTGCTATTTGTATTTTATTGTTATTGTGGTGTTAACAGGACACAAACATTAGCTGGTGGAACTGATCCTCCTCAGGCTACGCAGCGGTTTGTTGGGTTGTTATTGGGGTGGAGAGAGAAGCAGAAGGATGTCCCGATGATGTCCGACATTCCACAGCAGGTCAAATTCCAGAGTGTTATTTGTTTCTGATACAGTGTGACTCCGCTCGCTGGTTTAGATGATAAAGAAAAACTATGAATGTAGAGATGTTTGGTTGTTGGGCTGCTACTGATAGACGTGATTGTGGGTTATTGATCTTTATAAATGATCATGTTTTCAGTTCTTTTAGATATTTATGTTGTTTGTGTTGTTCTGTGTGAGTTTGTAGTTGTGTACACACGTAGTTACTCGTCTCAGGCAGGAAACTTGTTAAAAAAGATTTCAAATCTTTAGAGTTTTATATTCTCTTGGTAATAAAAGTTGATATATTTGTGAAGTTTGACATCACTCATATACTTTTGGAAATTTTTAAATCTGTAAAGTTCAAATGCAGTTGTCTGGTTTTGTCTCCATGGATCACTAAGCTTAATAAAGCTTTGCGCTGTGTTTTTACAGTCTTGTTTTTAAATACACTCGCACAGTAATTATTAACAGCTTTATATTCTGGGCTCTCCTTTGTTTTAATGCAGTGCCACACTGGTGGCAGACTTTAATAGGAACTTATAAAATAAGCTCTCTGAGTTCACCAGCTCCCACATGCACATAAAAAAGCAGCGTGTGTAGAGAGCTATTGACTTTTACCTGCCTTCTCCAGAGGAAGAGGGAGGATAGGGATGGCTTTCCACAAATATCACCTCCCCTCTGATGTTCCTTCTTCACTGGGTGCTTCTACAAAAGATACGGTGGACTGAACCGGAGAAACTTTGTGGCTCAACTTCAGAGAGTTATTAGTCCAAAGAGGGGGGACAGAAAACATACGTTGAGTTTGAGTTGGATCACAGCCACAGAGTCATAATTTCCTTTAGCAGCTGTTTCTCTCGCCTCGGTTGGTTTAATGAAAAATACTATTTTGTTGGTCAGGATGCAGAGATACGTTTTGAGGATCAGATCAGTCAGCTAGTGTTGGAGAAGCAGGAGCTGGAATGGGAGAAGGTACAGAGAGGCCGTCACACCAACATACTTACACTTTCAAAATAAAAGACACGAACAGAAACACCAAACTGATCCTTTTGTTTTGATACATCAGGAATCTCTTCAACAACAAGCTGAAACCATGACGAAGCAGCACACTGAATCACTCACTGCAACTAATAAACAGGTTTGTTTTCAGTCATTTTTTAATCAAACAAGATCTTGAACATTTTATTGAATAATTTATTTTCTTCTGTACAGTTTCAGGACAAATTACAACACTTAGAGGAGGAGAAGGTATGAAGTTTATCTCCAAAACATGTAAAAAAATAAAAACCAGTGGATTGGATTCAGTTGATGTTAAAGTGGAGCAGTAAATTTACCCGTGTCAGCTGTAGAGTCTTGGCCCTCGGAGAGGATTCTTTTGTGCTGTGCTTTGGTATTTATTGCTTTTTCTGACACACACAATAATAATATCCTATTTCAGGGGAAATACCAGGTCACTGCTGAGCTAAAAGACAAGGAGATTAACAACTTAAAGGAAGAGCTGAAGTCACTGCAGGTACTGAGATGGACAAAACTTACAGACTCTGCTCTCTTCTCCCAGATTATTTCATTAGATCTTTCTTTAATATGTGAGTTAACGTGTTATCAGTAACAGTCTAAAGAAAAGACACGTCTGATTGTAAAGGGGACGTGTTTGTCTGCAGGCTAAACATCAGAGGTGATATACAGCCGTCCCCACGCTCGACTGCACTTTAACAACCCGGCTATGTTACTCAGACAATAGACTGCTTCTGATATTCTGTCTGGGAGACAATTTCAGTGATGTTTGGTTAAAATGAAACCTATTCATGTTCAGTCGTGTGTCTCGGGCCCGTGGGTGTGAGTGACAGCCATGATTGGAGCGCTTTAATTACCGTTCATTATGTGAGATGTTTTAATTATTCCACAATTTAATGTAAAATATCCAACACAGTGTTGGATTTTAGAGTCAAAAAAGATAAACCAAACTTAAACTATCAGACTTTAAAGTAAGATAAAGGTTAGCTTCATGTCACAGATTAAAAATGTGTTTTAACTTTAATTAATCTATGCTGTGTCTGGTTAATCTTAATGTTTTGAATCAGTGATTTAAACCCAAAAAATCAGATTGTTTGAAAGAAAACCTTTATGTCAGTTTTTAGATTAATTATTTGTTATATTTGGTTTTTAATCCTAAGTGTCTTAAAATTTACCTTTTCACAACATGAGAATCTTCCTGGTTCCTTCTAACGACCTTGGTGTGTTCATGTAAAACAAACTCAGACACGAGATGCTCTTAAAAAAAAAATCATTAAAATCTACTTTATTTGGCCTGTAAAATAATTCTCTTCAACATTTATTTTAATATCGGAACAAACTTCTGCTCAGCAGGTTTTTTACAGAAAAGTTTATCTGGTTTAACAGTGTACAGATTTTATTGTGCTACTTTGAGTTTATTCACCAATTATTTTGTTTTTAGAGATAAATGTGCAAAGTGTCTCTTTTTTCAGCATTTCTTTTTTATAACTGATCATTAAAAAATCTGATCATCTATTCCACCTCAAAGCCAGAATTCAGAGTTTCTTCATAACTTTACAAACAACAACACGTTCCCAGTTTTCCTGCTCTGGGAATTTAACTTTGTGGTATTTTGTTTTTCATCTGTAAAAAAAAGAAAAAAGGTGAAACAATTTGATCTGTCGTTTCAAGGCTGTAACTTTTTCTTTTACTGTTGTTACACAGTTGCTGAAGTATAACTTGGAGAAGAAATCAAGTGAACTGGTAAGGAGGGATTTTCCATTTATACAAAGTGTTGACAGAGGATCGGTGGGAGTGAGGAGAATTAAACGAGGAGGATGAGGGACTGTTGCTAAGGAGGAAGAGCTCATCAGGAGTAACAGGCGGGGAGTGTGTGACACTTTGAACTGCCAGCACAGCAGAGAAAATATCTCTATTAAAATATTTTATAACTGGTCCTCGCTCAGTTTAACCTTCTTCACCACAGACAGAGAGGGAGTCGAGGAGAGCTTGATGATTGGAGGGTTGGAATGAGGAAAAGCGAAGGGAGTGAGAAGAAAAAAGCTCAGCTTGATACAGACAATCAAACTATAATGGCAGTTTGAAGAGCGATAAAATGCTCTGAAGCATGAGCGAAGTGGAACCTGTAAAAAAGTCCAACATTAGCTGTTTCAAACCAGCTTCCTCTCACTTATTTTACAGCTGTTGTTGCTAATATACTCTCAGTTTGAAGAAAAGTAGCTCTTATTTCTGCTATTAGAATTTGTATTTATGTCAAGCTGTGAATGGAAGCTTTATGTCATTGCATTGCTTTCAAACATCTCATATTTATTTAAATGAATTTGTTCCCTAACAGACACAATTAAACAAAAAACAGTCTGTTATTTCTTTTATGGCTCAAATCTGAAGAAGAGTTTAAACCCTACCCCATTTCTACAAACTCCATTTTCGTACTTGCTAAATTAAGGTTTTAGTTTTGGTTTGTTATCGTGGATAATTTGAACATTTTTAGGTCTTGTTGAGTATTTCAAGCAGCAGGCTGAGGTCAGAGAATCAGGAGGAGGTTTTCATGGATGAGTCGAGCTACTCAGAGCTGAGGTCATACTCGAGTGTTGCTCATTGCATGAAGGATTGTTAATGTTAACAGAGTAACACTGAAATAAGCTGCATTCACTGCCAGTGTCATTAAGGAGGAAATTATGCTGTTACACAGCAGGAATTACATCAAACATTATTGTACAGGAAGTAAATTCATCATACACAAACACATTTACCTGTTATTAGTTCTAAAGGTGCTTAACAAGACAACAGGAAGTAGAAATACACCTGTTATTGTGACATCATATTTGTGATGTCATGAACGACGAGCGTCGGAGCAGATTTCTGACCCCATCACGACGTTACGCTTGCTGCTGATAGTTACTGTGACTGTTGAACACAGACTGCAGTCTAAATAACAATCAGATCTAAAAGTGACGCGGTGCAGATGTTGACACGTTAACATGGTCTGAAGTCTGGATGTTTGAGTTGTTTTAGGAATTAATTTTCGATGAAGTAAACCAGGTTTGGATGAGAAAATGTTTAGTGTAGATATTTTTATTACATTTTTGGGCTGCGTTATTCTCTTTCATTGTTGAGTTGTTACTTCTGTTAGTTTATCTTTCAGATATGTGGAATATTTGAACAAGACAAAATTTCAGTTATTCAAATGTTATCCTGCCGGCTGCAGCTGATTTAATTTTTTTGACATTGCACGTCTGAGTAGAACTGTGTGCAGTGCCAAACAGGTTTGCATAAGTTTTTGCCTGTAAGGAGGATTCTGTTTTTTACTCGTCTTCACACAGGAACAGAAGCTGGCGTTGCAGAGTCGGATAAAGGACACCCACCTGAACCAACTGGGGGAGGTGGAGAAACGGTTCAGGGTTCTTTCCAGACAGTGTGTCGTAGTCAAACAGGCTCATGAGAAACTAGAACAAAATGGTAACAAATAACTGGATTTTAAAAAATCCAGCTTTAGTTAATATCTGGCGTAGCAGCTTTAATTAAAGATTACAAGTTGTAAAAATCTATATATCAATAGAAAAGTTCTAGACATATTTCTCAGAATTTTGGGTTCATGCTGACTTGATAGTTTAATTTGGCTCATGTAGAGTTTCAACAGCACATTAATTACTATAAAAACCTTCTGTCATTTGATCCACTTCATTATTTTACAGTCTGGGTTATGAGCAGAGGTCGTTGTCATGTTTCTCTAACTGCTCATTCAGGAACGTTTAGATAAAACTAAAGTGCGGCTGTGAGAAAGTCTCACAGCTCAGTAGCAAAGTTTAACACATGAAGAAGAAGAAAGAGTTCCTACATCACAGACACCAGCTGAAACATTTAGTTTACGCCTCTACTTGTCTGAGAAGATGGTTGATGATGACTCAGTGTGTTTTTTTCTAAAGTTGATGAAGCTATGAGAATAAATAACAAGCTGACGTCTGCCAATCAAAACCAAGAAGAGATTATTGTGACACTTAAAAAGGTAAACGTTTAAATCCTATTTTATTTTATTTGTTTTTCCTTACATACATTATGGTGTTTATTTTAGTTTTTGGTGTTTTTTCAGTTTATTTTATTTTATTAAGAGTTTTTTGGTTTATAGCTGCTAGATGTTAGTTGTCTCCGCCCCTCACTCACCTGTTTCCTGTCCATTCACAGCACACCTGTTGTCACTCATTAATCACCTCCCTGTAAATTTAAACTCCTTTTTTATTTATTTTCCTTGTTTACTAGGTCACTCACTTTTATTTGTTTTGTTCACGTTTTTTAAAGTCTTGTATGTTCCAGGAACGTTCATCTGATGTTTACGTCCTTCTATAATTTATCCACTAACAGGACAAGCTACTCGGGTGTTTGAGCTCATGACGGGATAATCCTGATCTTTGTGTTCTTTCTCAGGAGTTGGAGGAAGTCAGGAATAAGCTCATAAAGGAAAAGATGAAATCAGTCATAAATGAAAAGAGCTGCAGTCCTACGGTTAGTGAACAGCATTTACAGGAGCAACAACAAAAACTCCACCTGGTACGTGACAGTTAGATTTTTCTCCAGTCGGTTCAAAATATGATGAGGACTGTTAAAAGAAAACATTAATAGTTGTATTTTATTTAAGTTATTTGTTGTTGGTTTTTTTATCAGGAAACAGAAATGAACAAGAAACTCAGGGAGGAAAATACTGTTGGACAAGTTGAAAAGCTGGTAAGAAACTAGACAACATAAAAATATAACCTAATTACTATTTCCAAGTGTTCCTAATTTTTAGCTTTCAAGTGTCGCCTTGACTCTTAATTTGAAGTCACAGGAGTTTGTGTCTAAAAGAAATCACTGCAGGGTCAACCACCCCTTCAAGGATCTGATAGATCATCGGTGGTCTTTGGTTCCTCCTTGACAAACAGAGGAAAGACATTTTTGGAGTTTGTGTAACTCATTAACTACCTTCACATCAGAAGATCAACAGCAATACCAAATATTTAATGCAGGAATTAGAATTAGGACAAAAACAGGAGTCTGAGATGGACAGCTGTGAGCTCTGATTCCTTCTCTTTGTGAAATCTGTATCAAGCTTTAAAAAACAGAGTTCCAAACATCATCTCCATCTTCAAAAAAAAGTGTTTGTGCAGAGGTCAACTGCTCTGGGCTCCGTCTGGGATCAACCATCACGCAATGAGAAGGGGGTTGTTGTATGTTCCAGATCAAAGAGGAAAATATATACATATAAAAATAAATGTTCATGTGAAATTATTATTAAAATAACTGGATGAGTCAAACATGAAATTTAAAAAGGTTCTTGATGTGTATTAATGTGTGTGTTTGTGTTATTTAGGAGCTGGTGAGGTCTCTGCAGGAAAACCAGCTGCTGTTACTGAATCAGACACAAACAGTGAGGAAACTTGAAGCAGAGCTACAAACTCAGACAGAATTATATCAGGTCAAACTCATTTCACTCAAGGTTTTCTGTTTAACACAGATGCATGACAACTCATACTTCTGATGTGTTTCTTTAAACAGATCCTAACTGGATTAAACTGTAAATTCATATCATGTTTTATTTGATATTTGTATTTTAAAATTTTCTGAACTTTTTAAATAATAAGTGTTTTTTTTTTGTTTTTTTTCTTCTTAAAAAATGGAATGAGAAATCAGGATCTGTTTAAATGATTATAAAAACAACTGTACAAGGATAGAAATAAACAACAGCCATTGTTCCATCTCATAAATTTGCTTAATATTGTGTTGTATATCACAGCGTGTACATGTGTGAATGCAGTTCCCTCCACAGCTGAATGATAGTGTGTTGTTCTCTTTTTATGGCTTTCCAGTTTATTCTCTTTTCTTCACTCTGTCTCCCTCCTTTCATTTTAATTCTCCCATTCATTAATTTATTAAAATCATTATTAAAATGACACAAGCAAACTGATTTGTATTAGTAAGAAGTCCCCTCTCTCCTAGCCATGTTTAAGACCTTCTGTTCACGTTAAATAAACTCATAAAAATTTAGTATTGTATTAAAATCTTATGGGCAATTAATTTTATTGCAGGCCCTTAAGCAAGAACATGAAATGATGCGAGAGAAAAGCAAGACGATGGAAGACAAGGTGGTCCAACTGACAGAAAGCTACTCTGCTTCCCAGACCAGCTGGGACCAGGAGGTAGGACAACAACTGATGTATGGAGAAGGCAGGGTGTAAAATGATGATAAAAAAGATTCTTATTATTATTCATATGAGGAAGTTTGTGTTCATGTGTTTTTGATTTGAATAAACAGAAGAACAAGTTTCTGGATCAACTTAAGAATGAGCAGGAAGACCTGCAGGTGCTAAAAGAAGCTTATGAGGATCTACAGCAGAAACATGCAGAGCTGTCTGAGCAGACCAGATCTCAGGCTCAGCACTCTGACACGGAGGAGGTACCCATCCAACAAAACGATCTGATCATGCACAATGATTTATCAAACTATGTAAATGATTGTGTGGGAATGGAGACAGCCTGTAATTTTATTTGTGTTTGTTTTTAAGATCTGTCATCTGACAATAATTTGTTATTGACAGAAAAATCAGGCTGGTATGCTTGTGAAATCCACACATCTAATGCAGCATTCCGTTTCAACTCTCTTTATTAACTGAATAATAATTCCCAACAAATAATCTCAAAGCACTAAACAAAAGTCCAAACAACATTCGTCTGCAAGGTGTTTGAGGAAAATAAATCAGGTATCTAAAACAACCAGAATATGCAACAGCTGTTAAAAAGCCTTTCTTGACATACTGCTGGACAAAAAAAAACTGTTTTGTTTTATTATAAATTTTATACAAATCCATTATCTAATTTATTTTATCTTTCTTAGATTGAGATAAAGTTTGGTAATAGAAGTTTTAATGGTTTATCAACTTGCAGTTCATAAATCAAGGTGGAAATAAATGCTGCACATTAAGGGGTTTTTATTTTTCTCACACAGGTGATACAAGACACTATAAGTCTTTGTGTTTCTACCAACCAGTTCACCTCAATGTTGGAGGATACTAGAGACGAGGAAACCTCTGAAGCGCCCGTCTCCAGCTCACATCTGCAAGGCTTCATCAGTCTGCAGCACTCCGTCTCCTCTCAGGCTGAAAACTCTGACCATCTGAGAAACACAGGAGCTGCCAGAGCAGGTGGAGGCCAGCCAGAGAAATGTAAACACACTGCAGGATCATATATTTATTGATTCTATGTTTTAGATTCTGAATTTAAACAACATTTTTATTTTTACTTTAATCTGAAAATGTGCCTTTTCTTAGGTGAAGACATGCAGAGTCCAATCCAACAACCACAAGGAATGAAACACATCTTAGAACATCCAAAAACATTTTCAGTTACAAACATTGACTGTTTGTCCCTCCTAAAGAACCCCACATCAGCCACACAGATGAAAATACTTGAGGAAAATCTGAAAAAATGTGAAACAAGTGATTTAATTGTGCTTGAGGGTCACCAGAGTGCATCAAACCCTGAGTGGGGTTCTGGAGATTTACTGAACGAAGACCCATATGGAGAGAAGAAAAGAGAAATGAATGAGAACGGGCAAAGAAGAACAGACACAATGAAACAAGAAAATCACAGAGAGCTGGAGGAAACAACTGCAGAGAAAGAATTCATAGAAGAAGATGGAAAAAACGCTGAAGAAAAACATATAACGACCCAAACAGCACAAGGAACGAGTATGGATGAGGATATCAAGGGGTCAGCAAACACAACAGAGGAGACCAGTAACTGTGAAACAGAAATAAGAGATAAAAAGGAGGGAGAATTAACAGATGGAGTAAAAGAGACAGCAGAGCACACAACTCCAGAAACACTGATAGCAGCTTTCACAACCACTGATACGACTGGAAACAGCCTCACACTGCAGGTCAATGACTCCATGGACACTAATCTGCCTCTGACTGTCTGTGAGCCCTCAAACTCCTCAGAAAGTCTCTCTCAGAAAGTCACAGATGATCGTGCAGACTGTAACCACTCAAACAAAGAACTCACAGTCAATAGAAAAGAATGTAGAATCTGCTCAGATAAACTCCAAAGTTTCAGCATCAAGTCAAGCTCTGACGCTCCGGATGTGCAACCGGGTTTTTCTGATGAGGTTCAGACTTCATGTCAGGATGCTGATCCACTGAACAACCAGCAACGCAGCCCAGTTTGTCAGAACCACGAGCATGAGAACTCATCCAGGGAAACAGCAGGTGGTTTTTCAGCCGAATCTACTGAAATCCTGAAACCGTCAAATACAAACACTTGCCAGGAAAACGACAGTGTCCAAGTCTGTAAAACAAGTCAAACACAAACTGAAACCTGGAATCCTTCCTGCACTCTCTCCATCATGAAGAAAACAGATGAGACGTTTGATGAATGTGTTAGTGAAGAGTGTGTTTTGATGACAAATGTGATGAAATCCCAACCTCAAAGTCAGGAAACCTCCGAGCAGCGGAGAGTGCAGCACTTACAGTTACATGGAAACACATGTGAAACCAGTATTCGTGACACTGTGCAGATACCTGCAGCTGTGACAATGGAGGTGGCGGCAACTGTAAAAACTAAGGAGGAAACAAAAACAGACAAACTCATGAACACAGAAGATGAAGAGGCGACTAGAACCCAGACTGATCTGAAAGTTTCTGATGAGCTACTTCATGAAAACAGAAAAGAGACTGGCAGTTTAAAACGTCATCATCTACAAACTCTAAAACAGATGAAACTGAGTGATTCATCTGAGTCGTCTCTGAACACTGAAAATACTTCCAGGAAGTTGTTTAAATCTAGTATCGCTCAGAGAAAACCATCCAGCTCCAGAACCAACCCAGACGACTCCAAACACCAGGTATAACAAATCAGTTATCAGACATGTTTTACACCCAAAATATATAAACAGATGAGAAATAATAGCAAGTTAACAGTTTAAATAAAGAATTTAATTTAAATAACTGGGGATTTGTAGTTTTTTTGGGGGATTTGCAATTTATTTAAAATCAAAAAACTTTATTTTATATTTCTTTTATTTCTGCTCATATTCCTAATGCCAAAAGACACAATTCTAAAGTTGTGTTATGTGTTACTGCTGTGCAATTAAGTTTGATCATTGTAGAAGGGAAATAAATTTAAATTTGTAAAAATAGTTTTAACATCTAAATCTCCAAAACCATGAATGATGATTTATTAAACTGTGAATTTGGTGCTTAACGTTACATAATTTGCTTAAGAATTAGTTTAATTATGCAGCTGGAACAAATAACAATCCATAAAAATATAAACGGGCTTAACAGTTCAGCTGAGAAACTATAAATTTAAGGATTATAAATGCAACAGGTGCTACAACAAATACATTGTTTGAGGTTATAAAACAATGTCTTTCAGAGGTCCCATGTGTTTGGACTCAGTCAAATGGGACATCCACTCAGCACGCTACCCACGTTCCTCAAAAGCAAACAAAATAAAGGTAATAATATAGTTAAACAGCTGAATGAAATGATGTATCTTACACTGTAAATTTTTTTTCTTATTCCTAAAAATAATTATGAACTGTGACTTTTTGTTTTTTTTAGTCGCCTCGGTGATTTCCAGATCATCAGATCTGTACAAACCCTCCGGTGTCTCCGGGGCAGCAGCTGGTTCAAGGATTCATCAGCAGGAGGATAAATTAAGAGACATAAAAGAGGAGACCTGCAGAGAAACATCAGCTGGAGATACGGTCAGTCGTATTGAAGCCACGAGCTGCTTAAAGGTCAAAGTTAACTTAGGCCATGTTACACAACCTCATTCTGGATTTACAACAACTAAAACAAAATGCAGTTTGCTGCTCGAGTGTGTGTTTTATCACAATGTCAAGGAGGACAAATATCAGCATTGACCTAAAGAAGCAACAATCTGGAAAGGGTTAAAGGTCATTTACCAACAGCTGGGACTCCATCATTCTACAGACAAGTGGAAAACATTCAAGATAGCTGCCAATCTTTCTAGGAGTGGACATCCCCACAAATTTCCTCAGAGGTCAGAGGTCAAACCATGCATAGCTCAAGGAAATGACAAAAAGACCCAAGAGCTCCATCTCAGACTCCACAGGCCTCAGTTAGCAGGTTAAAGGTTAAAGTTCATGACAGGACAGTTGGAGAATGACTGAATGAGTTTGGCCTGTTTGGAAGGGCTGCAGGAGGAAGTCTCTTCTTCTTCTCTCTAAAACAAACATGGCGGCACAATTTAGGTTTGTACGTTGTCATAACAAAGGAGAAAACTTCAGACCTTGTGACAGATGAGACCAAAGTGGCGATTAAACCATAATTCTTCTAGCTGTCAGTACGGTGGTGGAAGCCTCATGATTTGGGTTTGTGTAGCAACCACAGAACCTGGAACATAAGTGTCATTGAGTTGACCTCTGACCTCTGTATGCCAGAGTATTCTAGAGTCATATGCAAGTTCATCTGCCTGACAGCTGAAGCTTTGAACGACCTGGAACCATGATCCAAACACAGGAACAGAGACCAGACCAGAACCCGACTGAGATCCTGGTGGGACCATCAGAGACCTGAACAGGAACAGAGACCAGACCAGAACCCGACTGAGATCCTGGTGGGACCATCAGAGACCTGAACAGGAACAGAGACCAGACCAGAACCCGACTGAGATCCTGGTGGGACCATCAGAGACCTGAACAGGAACAGAGACCAGACCAGAACCGACTGAGATCCTGGTGGGACCATCAGAGACCTGAACAGGAACAGAGACCAGACCAGAACCCGACTGAGATCCTGGTGGGACCATCAGAGACCTGAACAGGAACAGAGACCAGACCAGAACCCGACTGAGATCCTGGTGGGACCATCAGAGACCTGAACAGGAACAGAGTCCAGACCAGAACCCGACTGAGATCCTGGTGGGACCTTCAGAGACCTGAACAGGAACAGAGTCCAGACCAGAACCCGACTGAGATCCTGGTGGGACCATCAGAGACCTGAACAGGAACAGAGACCAGACCAGAACCCGACTGAGATCCTGGTGGAAAAGGTTTATATAATAAAATAGAACCGGCAGGTTTTGTATAATGGTTTTTAGACACTATAGGAAATTTTAAATTACTTTTCACTTTTATTTAAAAAAAAATCTCAGAACATGAGAGCAAAATTGTTTGTAAGCTCAAACCAGCAAGTGAAACAGACTTTAAAGAATGGTTTGAAGCATTTTTAAATTGTGTCTTTGTTTGAGTCCTCGTCAGTCAGGTGTTGATTGAAAAGCTGTAGCTCATGTATGTTGATCTCATAGACCTTCAGTAATCACCAGACAGGCAGAGAACAAATGACCTGTGGATGAAAATCCACCTAATGATGCTCGGGTACCTCTCCTCTCCCACTTACTCCATCTCTATCTGTCCCACTTACTCTCTTCCGCTCTCACTTCATCACTTGTCTCTCACTTTCTTTCCATCCTTCACCGTTTCTCTTTTTCAGTCTCATTTTCTTTTGTCGCTGCTCTGTCATTCTGTGTTTTATACAATCCAGGTGCTGCAGCTGAGCGAAAAAAGACTATATACTCCAGGAAAAAAGAAAACAACTGGTTTGATAGTTTAACAAATGGTGGTGACGGCCAAGGCCTTGATTTTTGTCTGTGAGCTTGAAACTCTGGGAGCGTCACACAGAGTTCAGTGTGAACCTGGATGCTCTTACCGGTCCAGATCCCGGATCCTGTTACATTTCATTTACCACAGCTTATTGCCAGACATCCATTTATTTATCAGTCAGCGTTACATTTCCTGTGAGGGAACTGAGACTGAATCAGATCTCAAACAGATTCTTCTTTACAGGAAAGTAGAACCTTGAAACACTTCTGAGTACTTGTTTGGTGTTTTTTGTTGTAGAACTACAGAGATTCCTCATCTTTTGGCTCCTTTCGGGTTTCCGGCTCAGGCAGCAAAGTGTCATGGCTGACCAGCTCGGCGTGAGTATTTATTAAACTCTAAATTTGGGTAAGAACAAAATAAAAAACACATATTTCTTCTGATGATGCTGTTATTTTTATACTTGCTCCATTAATCAGGCTGCTTTTTTAGTCTTTTATATGCGACTCTACAGAGTTAAAAAATGGTTACAAGTTCAGAAAGCAGTTTTTTTAATAATTAAAAGTATGTTTACTGTCTCAGCAGGTTTAAAGTCAGTTGACTCAGTTTTCTTATTGTCTTATCGTAGTCTCAACCTAGGAAACAATCTCAAGGAAAAGGATGGAGTAATGTTTTATCATATTTTATTATGAAATCACAGTATTTAGTGTTTGGATGTTAATTTATGGTATATTTATAAAGTAAATTAAGAATTATAGACTGAATGTTTGTTTGGTTCCTCTCAGAAATAAAAACAACATTTTAAATAAATAAAAACATATAAAAGTGAAGTTGTGATATAACAGTTACTTCATTGAAGACAACTGATGGGTTTTTATTATTAATACTAGAAGTTTATGTAGACCAGAGGGGTAGTTTTCATCCAATTTAAGTTGTTTTGTAAAATGAGAGAAAAAAGCAGATGGATTTTACTCGTCATGTGGCAGAAACAATAATCACCAAAGATTTTTTTTATTTTTATTTGAATGAATCAAATCTGGTCAAATTCCATAAAAATGTTGCATTCAAATTGTTTTACACTTGGTTACAGCTTTTAAATGTCAGTGTAAAACATGTTATTTCTGATTTTTCTTTGGTATCTTGTTAAATCAGGTGTAGCAGATCAGCTGCTGGTCCTTGTTCAGAGTCAGACCAGGAACCCTCGAATTCTCAGGACTGTGAAGACCAGCAGTCATCATTCAGAGCGCAGATCTTGAAAATCGAACAGTTCCTCAACACCGAGAGGCTCCGTCTGCCCAAAAAATGGCAAGCTGAGGACTGATTGGTCAGGTATTTCCCTTCCTGCTGAATGAAATGACACAAACGGCTTCTGCTGCACAACTTTGTTCATTTAAGTTTTAAGTTGTTCAGATCCTGGATTTAAAACATTACCTGTTTATTTTCCTTCAGTTGGAACTTGTTTCCATGCAGTTGCATGTGGTTGAATCCTGTTTAATGTTTATTATCAGTTTTGACTGCTGCTCAGGTTCAGTATTAAATTGTGAGCTGATGTTTTAAACTTTACACATATAAAAATATATTTCATTTAGCAGTGAGTCAGAATTCAGGATGTATTAAGCTTTTTGTCCCACACCATCACTGAAACATTGTCATCAGTCAAACATCTGGTTTTAGTCTTTAGTTGAAATCGGTGGTGCATTTTAAATTAATTGATTTTGACATACGGTAGTGAATTTCACTCCAAACAGCCAAATGATTTTAGAACAAAGCCACTTTGGTAAGATAAAAAAAGAGACCGAGAACAATTAAAACGTTAATTAACACGGTAATTAACATGAACTTTGTGGTGAGGGTTGTAAGTCTCAGAGGAGCGTTAAGCCACCTTTGGTCTACATCACTGCAGCTGTTGTTGGGAGCAATTACTACAAGTTGGAACACAACCACCAACACCTCTAACTGCTAATTAGGAAAGATAACAATGACGGTAACTATGAGCACTAACCCTAATTAACAAAAATCAATTAGCAAACATACAGACTAATTAACAGTCACTAACGAGCATCTCGTTAACTTTATGTTCCCTGTGTGAGAAACATAACGAGCATGAAGTGGCACATAACTGCAGCACATAACATTCACATGGACTGTCATTAGTGTTGAATTTATTCAGTTTTAGTGTTTCACATTTTACTCAGATTCATTTCAGGAGTTTCAGGTTTGTTAAATAAATAAATAAATAAATAAATCTCAGTAAATTCTTTAATCAGACACATGAAAGTTAAAGTCTGATGTAACAGTTCAGTCTCCAGACGCATATGTTATTTTTCATTCATTAAAATATGCAGTGTTTATGTTAAGTGTGTGTTTCTATGTTTTTATAAGTTGTCGGTGTCTGGAGGCGTCTTTTAAACCAATATGTCTCTAATTCTTCCCACCTATAGTGAATCAAACCAAGTGAACTTTATTTATAAACCCTGTTCAGCACAATCAGAATTTACACAAAAAATAAATCACAGAAATGACCTACAGAGGCTCTAATTTAAGATTACCAATACTTTTACTCTTAAATAGAAGTAAAAGTCACACAGAATAAATTATTCTTTACATTTGTTTTAAAAGTCTGAGCAGAGGGCGGCTGTTTGGAGGTTAAAGGTCACTGCTGGAATCTCCCGGAATAACTGTTACTGATTAATGGGGAATTTTTTTTCTTTTCTAAACAAAAATGTTTTGATTTGTATGAAAAAAGATTATTTTTAATTGAGGAGAGGAAACCAGTGACTATTCTTCCATCAAGTACAAACTGGAATATGAAAATATTAAACGATAAGAGTTTTCTGTTGAATGTGGATCTAGTTGCAAAAAGTTAATGAGTTAAAACGAGGCTGATTGAACTGTTAGGATCATTATGTTTGAGTAAAACTGGAGTTTTAATGTTACTTTTTCTAAAAAGATCCAGAAATTAAGTCTGTAAAAAGCAAAAAAAAAGTTATTTCTTTGACTGTTGTGAGGAATTTTTTTCTCAAACAAAAGTTATCAGTCGAATGTGGCTGAGTGGAAGTAACCTTGTTTCTAAAAGTTTGTTTTTTCAGTCTTAGCGGTCTGAACGGATCCACAGCGTCCCCGTTTACTGAGACTCGTCTCTTTGGAGCTTTCAGAAATAATCTGACTCTTCATTTAAAGACTCAACGTTTTAATGATGCTGAAGCTTGATCCACCTTACAACACTTACTGATAATGAATATGCCTGAATGTTAATGCCCTCATAAAGAAATCTGGAGCCTTTGACTGCCGAGCCCACCGCTGCTGACCCTTATCCTTTCTGGGAGGAGGGAGGGGAGGGGAGAACCGGGGGAGGTGCAGATTATAAAGGACTTGATTTTAATACACTCACAGACGTACTTCCCTCAGTTTCGGATCCTTGGCTCGTTTTATTGCACAGAGGCACACACACCTCGGTCATGGCGGCGCTTCGAAACGGTCAATTACCTTCTGGCTCGGGAGGATACCTGCTGTTAATTACTGCTCATGGTTTTATATAGAGAGTAAATAAAGAGACCGCTGACATTCACATTCCATCAACGTGTCCCGCAGCACATTCTGTTGTGTTTTATCTGAGGTAAAAATAACACTTCAGAGGTGGGAAAACCCTGTTGGACTGGACCTGTATCCAACAAGTCCTTCAGCATGAGTCATCTCTGAAAAACACTCCATGAAAATCATTTTAAAAATCTGAGGTTTTTCTGATTAAAACAGCTGGTAGCTTGAATGAATGTTGACGACTTTATTTTTAACAGAGTTCTGACGTTTGTCAAATGAACAACAAAGATCAGATCAAATAGTTATTTGTAACTTTTCTTTCATCTGTTTATTGTTGGTTTAGGCTTCATGACTAATGGTGAGGATTTACTAAAAGAAAATTACTGCTTACGTATGTTTTCTTTTCAGTTTTTATCTCCAGCAGCAGGTTGTTTTCACCAGGGTTTATTTGTTAGCAAGATAACTCTAGATGGAATTTGATTAACTTTCCAGGAAAGGTCAGAAATGGTCCAAGGAAGAAGTGGGTAGATTTTAAGGGGGATCTGGATCACCATCTGGATCCAGGACTGTTTTTAATGATTCATCATTATGGGATAGAACTGTTTTTAACATGTAACTCCTTACAAATGATCCCGGTGCTCAGTAGTTCCCAACACATTCTATATGATACCAAGGACTGATCTGGATCGTTACAAAATTCCAGATACTTTGATCCAGAAAAGAAAAGGAATGTTTGTATTTTTTTATCACTCCAAGAGAACAAATGATGCTATAAACCTGCAAAAAACACCAAAAGATAGTCGAGACACTGTAGAATCAGTCCATCCATCCATCCATCCATCCATCCATCCATCCATCCATCCATCCATCCATCCATCCATCCATCCATCCATCCATCCATCCATCCATCCATCCATCCATCCATCCATCCATCCATCCATCCATCCCATCCCATCCCATCCCATCCGGTGTCTGTCTCCAGCATCATGGGGTAAGAGGCAGGGGACACCCTGGACAGGTCGTCAGTCCATTACAGCATGTTTTTGGACTGTGGGAGGAAACCGGAGTTCCCGGACAAAACCCACACATGCACAGATCAGCAGAAAGACCCCAGCCCGGATTCAAACCCAGGACCTTCTCGTTGCAAGCACTTCTACCAACTGCACCACCGTGCAGACCTCACAAAGAGATAAACATGTTAAATCACCCTTCTTAAATTGACTCATTAGTGACGTCTGGAGTTATTTTTGGTGCTCAAAATTATGATTATGCATGTGTTTTGACCAGGGAGTACTAGTTACTGGAAGTATTGCAAATATTTACACAAGTACTGTACAAGTCAGTGTAGTCAACGAACCAAAAACCCTTTGAATAAACACCGTGCAGCACATTCCTGCCCACTTTTTAAGCTTTAACACTAAACGTAGAGACAGTACAGTACTAAAGAAAAAACACCACAAGTTAGAATTTAACTCTGATTTACGGCCTCGTTTTATTGAAATTCTTTACATGAGAAGGGAGGAAAGCAATATATTTGCCAATCCTCCGGCTAAATGGGTCTCACCACCTCTAAACACTGCTGAATATCCCGAGGTTATGGGGCCGCGTTTTGTCATATTATACCTCTTTGCCTCAAAAGCCATCACAATAAATTGAGCCGGGAAGTCGCATTAAACGGTGCAGAAGATGTCTGCTGAGTGCAATCCTGGAGTCTTAAAGTGAAGAAGTGCAGCTGCTGCTTTGTTTCTGTAAAAATACTTAAAAACCCACTTCATATACAGCTAAAGGAGACATCAAGTTGTGAAAATAAATTTAAACTCATTTTATTTCAAGACAAAAATCCTGAGATTTGTTCAGTGTCCAAGATTATTAATGACATATTTTATTTCACGATTTATTATAAATATCATAAAAATTGTCTTTTTTTTCATAACAACATCTAAATAAATGCACTGAATGATCAGCTAGTTGAAAGATTTTAATGTGTTTTACAGTATAAAGTTTTCAGAATAAATCTTTCACATGTTATTTTCACAAAGTTTTAATAGTGTGAAATACCTTCCTAAATTATTCCTCCCAAACCGAATCAGTAAAGGTCTCAGCTGTTGCATACAGACAATAAATCACTTAACTACTCCTTCAGTAATTAAACACATCAGTAGAAAATCAAAGAAAGCAGCTCACATTTACTCTAAAATCTCTTTTTTTTCCTCTCACGTTGTGTTTCTTATTCAGAGCTTTGATATATAGTTTGTCTTCGATGCTTTGTATCACTGCACATTTTTACTGCAGTGAAAGCTCACAGCGCTGATAAATAACAGGCTTCACCTTTCCTTTGCGGGGCTTTAGCATGACTGAGTGTGCTCCAAGTCTCTCTGAGAGTGTGTCCTCAGCTGTGAATCACTCGTGTTAAACACACACACTCTCGGTTTTCACCCACGAGGAGTGAGGAGAGCCGAGAAGATAATCTCTGAAATGCTGCCCTGCTGTTAAAGGTTAGCAGAGTTGAAAGGTCGGCCGGTGCATCATTTATAGTCTCTTAAATAAGCCTCGACCTTACGATGCAGCCAAATCTCTGTTTCAAACAATTATCAGACTCAGCTGAGTTATCTTTCACATGTGTCTGAGTGCAGAAATCAAACAGTCTTTATATTGGAATTTATTCATCCTTTTTGTTCAAGCAGCCAGACCTCCTGGTGGTTTGGCTCGTGATCAATACTTCAACACTTTTTCTAAAGGTCTTTCCAAACGTCTCTATGGACGTGTTGCTTTTTCTACTTAGGTTCATTTCTCTATTCGTGCAGTAAGTTTGAGAATGAAGGGCATGTTTATGATCTCTGCACATTCTTGAGTTTGTATTTTGTATCCGAGTCTGTTTTGTGGAAGACTGTAAAAGTTTCAGTTACTTTTCAGACCATCTGATGATGACGTCTTGTCCTCTGCTAATAACTCCATGATTTCATCAAGTTTTGTTTGAAAGATCTCAGTGTGAATCCAGTTTACCCAGAACCAACAGGAAAACCAACACTTTTACAAGAGTTCTGGAGATGTGGACCAGTTTCTGAGGAGAAACCAGGAAAGAGAAAGTGAATTTCCAGTTTTATGAGCAGTTCAGGTCTGTGATACTCACTGGACTCCACCTCTAACTGAATTATCTGGAGGACCACCATGATGGCAGACATACGTTTCTGATTTCCTGGTATGGCTTTCGCTCCTTCAGGGTACATGTTCCTCCCACAGAGTAACACTGTCATGCCTATATATCTGCAGGAGTGTGTGAAGGTGGCCTGAATCATGTGTGTAGATCACTCATAGACACATGCAGAAAAGCACACAGGTGTTGGCCTGCGTGTCGTTTTCTCAGCGGGTTGCTGGCGGTTGCAACAGCGAGGAACATTTTTTCAATCCAGGAGATCCATAAACCTGCCACAGCCAGGATCTTAGTCTCTTTGTCTCTCCAGCTGCATGTGTGTCTTGCTCTCTGCTTTTCTACATCCCATTTTTATGTAAATGTTACATTTTGAATGATTTAAAGATTCAGACATTCACATCTATCAGCCTCTGAGTTTCTTCTGTTTTCTGTAAATCACATGTCCGAGCGACCTGCCAAGCTGCTTTCTGCTTCAAATATATTTGGTTACTAAAGTCAAAATGTCAGATAACACAGACCACTCTGTCTCACAGGCGTGTTTTAACACCGAGCTGTAGCTTCTACTCACACAGAACTGCTGAACAAGCTGCACCATGCTGCAGTCGGTCGGCATGGTTGGGCTTTTGCATAGCAGTGAACATTTTAATGTAGGTTTTGACTGATGATGTGCCATTTCAGATCATGTGAGCTGTTACGAGCTGGTTCAAGTGACTCTTGACCTTTAATATGGTTGGTCTGAGGTCTTGGATACAGTAAATTCAAAGAGAAGTCTGTATGTACTGGGGAGATCAGGATTAAAAACGGACCAGTAATCCCGGTGACTGGCCCATTAACCACCATGATACATCTTGGTTCTGTTTGTTTGGATAGTAAAGCTGTGACACAGATGAATGTTTTCACTGTTATGTTTCCATTAGTGGAGGTAGTGTCATTTTCCCACTCTCAGCAGTCCGTGGCCTTTGTTAGTTTCCGCAGACTGGTCCGCCTTCAGATTGACAGCCTGTTAACCAGAGAGGTCCTTCCCAGCTGGACACGTCTGGATGACCCCCTGGTATGACTGAGGCCCACGAGATAAAGAGAGGATAAAAAAATAAAACAAACAAAACCAAAATGGAAATTTAACATCTCACTGGATGATAATATTTCTACATCTTCATTTAAAAAACACCTTTAAGTTAAAGATAAAACCAGAAAGAGCTCAGAGAACGAGACAACCGGAGGTCCACTGATTCACATTCAGTCCCTTTTATTAAAAATGCAGCTCAGATTCAGTTCAGTCAGGTTGCTGCTTCCAAACAAAACAAAGTAAACAGAAAATAAATCAGTTAAACTCTGCAGGTAATGACACATGAAGTGAATCTTTTCTAACAGTAAATTAGAGACACAAAATGAGACGATTTTCATATAAAGTAACAGAAAGAAGCTTTATATGAATTAAAAACTCATTTTTCATTTCATTGTTACATGAAATAGTTTGAGGACAGACTGACACTGCGTTGTCATGGTTACAGATTACTCACCTTAAAACTGCACATTCAACAAAGAGAAGCCTTGAAAAACATCAACCCCCACAAACTTCTCAACATTTTAGATTTGACTCAGCAGACATACTTTATGTTGCAAATCACAACATTTTATGGATGGAGATTGAACAATTTGTTGCAATTTAAAAAAATATCTCTGAAGGATTTTCTTTAGTGGATTAAAAGCTAAAGCTTGTTTTCTCATTTTATTTTTGAAGGTTAACGTTGACGTTCTGATCTGGGGTTTTATAAATGGATGTGAGGCTGAGGTCACTTCAATCTACTCACTTCCTGTTGTGACTTTCTGTTACTGTACTCTCATTTTACTATTTTTATACAGGTAAACAGTTTGTATTTTGTTGTGTAACTCATGCAGTTATCAACTTTAAATTTAATCAATTATTTTTGACAAAGAATATTTAAAGGCAACAGCTTTTAATAACTGATCAAATGATGGATAAAGTGTTTTACCCCTCAAATAGCTATTTGAAAGGAGTTAATATTGTGATTTGATGTTAATCTGTTAGTTGGTGATTGATTGTGTTCAGTCCAGCCTGTAATGACCTGTCAAATACTGGGAAAAAATGAGGTCAAAGGTCATTAGATTCTGATCAGTGGAGCTGCTGTGATCATCTGGTTATGTCTCTGATAAAAACGAGCCATGTTTGGGTTCTTGTTTGGGTTGTTGATGTCGGAAGTGAAGTCAGGCCGACCTCCAAGAGCAACATGTACAACCGCAAATAGAAGATTTGAGACTTTCTGGGGAGTTCTGATGGAAAGAAAACAGAAGATAGAAACATTAGGCAGGAAAACAGAGCATCTCCTCCTCAGTGACGGCTCCACATATTTAAAAAAAAAAAAAAGAAACTAGGACTTCCTGCTTTCAAATCTTTGTCGCAGCATGAGATACTTTCAGACTTCTCTGAAAATAATCTGTCATTAAAGTTGATGACTGAACCCGCAGCGCACCATCATCATTCCCTGTCAGCCCATTTGTTATTAAAGTGCTGGAATGTGTCTGGTACTTCATCATGGCGAGCGGCGCTGAGTGGTCACTCTGCAGCGGGAGGCCTCACGACTGACTTACATCCACAATCAACTCGCACGTTTTACAACAAAAACACACTTTACTGTAACGAGGCATGTAACACAAACGATGGCATCAGGCTGTTGGTGTCTGGGAACAATCGAAGTGCTGCGAAATACTCGGATCCTTAATTAAAGTACAACAAGATAAAAACATTCAAATTTAACGTCCTGCATGAAAAATGTATTGAAATCCCCCAAATTTTAAAGTTTTAAAAACTGGAGTTTTAATGAACTTCTTGAAACATTTAGCAACAATTCTAATAGAATAAAGACAACTTAGCAGTTTTTGCCCCTCTGATTGTATCATAGTTTATATTTTGAACAGAATATTAAAAAAATTTGAGAAGCTGATACAAAACAGACTTTTTTCACTGAATGAAATCTAACACTTGCATTTTACTAATTTTGGGGAGCTGATTTCAAAATAATCTCCATTTTCCTACATCACATCACATTTTATCACAGTTCTCCATCAAAGATTGTATCAAATTTTACCTTGTATCCATTCAACCCACCTGGATCAGGTGTCAGGTCGACCCACCTGGATCAGGTATCAGGTCGACCCACCTGGATCAGGTCTTTGTAATTGTGAGGCATTTTCAGATGTGATAACAGGAGAAACTGTGAACTTGATCCAGATGCTGTTCATACATCCGTGGATGTTTCATTCATGAAAACCTCAGACTCTGGACTCAGGAAAAAGAGAAAGATCCAGGTTTTGTTTTTCCAATGACGTTTACATACATCCCAGAAGTGGAACTTTATTCCTTGAGCCTGAACAAAGACTCAGTAAATCACTTTAATTTCCTCATTATTTAAAAACAAAGTTTCAATCTGAGACAGATTTTCAGTGACTCTCACTGACTCTCAAGATTTTCTATTATTTATTTATTTATTTATTTTTATTTTGCTGTTTTTTGTGATTCATGGAAGTTTAAAATAAACTATAGGAAACAATGCTAAATATTTGATTTGATTTTGTGGCCAAGCTGCACGAGATGGAAAGTTACACAAGTTACGTGAAGTGGAATAAACTCAGCATCACTGAACGAAGTGAAATCAGCTGTTTTTAACTTTTGTTCTTGATGCAACTCAATAAAAGAGAGAATCAGCTGTTGGATAGGATCCTGTCTTGATCCTCCTGTTGTTGTTGACCAGACAGTGAACTCAACAGATCTCTCTCTCTCTCTCTCTCTCTCTCTCTCTCTCTCTCTCTCTCTCTGTTTCATGTTTGCTCTCTGTTTTCTTGCCAGTTTCATCATTTACTTCACTTTGACGTTTGTGTCTTTATTGTGCCGGTAGACTGAGCATGGCTTATTAGAAACAGGTGACAAAATAAGAAGAATATGCAGAATGAAGTTAATTTGTTCTGTAGAGGGGGCAGAAGGAAACTGTCATTGGTTTTCAAAATAAAGCTAATTGTTGTCTTTATTAATTTAAAAAAGACAGTTATTAACAACAATCAGCTGCAGTTCATGGGATTTCTTGATGTTGATGCTCTTCTTCCCTGCCAACAGATCCATGTTAGTACATGCATCACACTTGGGCTGTTTTATTGTGAAAAGTCTTTAGCAGAGTGAGCAAAAAATTAGTTAACAGGAAAAATCAAACTTAGTCTTTTTATCCAAAATGTGTTTGATAATTTAGTAAATGTTTAAATATGATTTTGTTAGATTTAGTTAGATGTTTTTTGGGGGCACTGTGAGTCTTCCCTATATTCTTAGTAAATATGAGTCACCTGAAAAACCCATTGAGTTTAAACATCAGGTTAATATTAGTGTGCTTATTTTTCCTATTTATAATCTGTGTTTTACCAGCAGATTGTGTTTATCAGATTGAAGCTAATTCTGGCAGTGTGTGTTTAAAATAACTTTGTTTTTTGCGGAGAAAAAAAAAAATCCCAGTGTTTGAACTTCCTTTGACCCAAAAACTCCAGATAGAACCTGCATAAATCCACCACTTTAATTACATTCATTGTATAGATGATACAAAAACATGAGGTCGTATAGTTAATGTCATATTTTACAAGACTGATTAATTACATGTTCTTTCCAGGCTGTTTTAGTATCAGACAGTTTGGAGTATGTGGTGAGTTAAATCAAAGCATCTCCGGGAGGTCAGATGGTTGGATCTATTTTCAGATGTGTCTTAACTCACATCTGCAGTTTCAGAGTTTCTCAGTTTGGACTTGGCTGGATATTAAGAACAGAGTAGTGATTTGTTGCCGAGCTATTCGATGTTAAAAACGTATATATACGGACTGATTTGGAAGTTCCCCTCACCGTCTGCTCGGAGACATAGATAGTATCTTTGAAGAATTGTCTGTAACAGCCTGAGCATAACTTACTTCACTCAGTCTGTTAAAGCTGATAACAAGCCAACAGCAGTGTTTGTGTCTCTGTACATCACCGTCTCTGTCTCTGTCCTCTTTTTCACATCTACTTCAATAAAAAACAACCTGCATGTTGGTTCTTGGAAGTTAATATTTCCACAAGAAAACAGGAAATATATCTTATATATTATTAATGTACGGAGCTCCTGAAGTGCCACTGATACTAAATAAAATGAAATAAAATTTGACCCAAGCATACACACCATCATCATAGAGGATCCTTTAGTTTCATAAGAAAATACAAATTATACCTTTTTAATCCTTGCTACAAAAAGCTGGATATTATTATTTGTACCTGTGTTTATATGGATGCATGCACTCATTTTTATGTTGTGTTAGCAAAATATGAACTGCTGGACGGATTTAAATGTAACTCTCAGACAAAATAAAAAATCTTTAGATGTACCGGTACATCTGTAAGTTTTTAACTTTTGAGTTCCATTCAATTCAAAATTGTCGCCACAACTAATCAAGTTTATAAGCATAAAATTTTATACGTAGTGAGTTAAGAATAGTTGTGTAGTAGCCAAGAGTCGTCACAAGTTTTAGTCTGAGCTCTAATTGGTCACAAAAATCTTCTAAGATTGGCATCAGCTGTTGGAGTTTGTTAACCTATGAGACTAGGCCAACACCTGTGCATGCAGGGAGAGTTTGTGCACCACCAGATGTTGGTTTGACATTATTTATATGGTGGTTTGAGGTCAAGACAGCTGTAATTTTTTTTATTCACAACTATTCATTATCATTGTTAGTAAAAAACCCAAAAGCTTAAGAACAGTCCACTTGGATCTTGACTCCTTGACTTTTCTCAGCTTTGCTCGTATCTCTTGGACAGACAGTGATGCATCAGTCATTTTAACCTGTGTGTGACCAGTTCATAACCTTTCCCCAACCTCTAATCTGTGAGATATCAAACCCGGGGAGTGTTTCAGAGCAAACGAACACACTGAGCCAACTTCAACACAAAGAAACCAATGATCATGCAGTTCTACAACTACATCTTTTAATATTCCAGGATCTTTATTATAACCACATTTTCATATTGTCTCTTTTTTCCTGGAAAATTATATCCGAAGAGTTTTACTTTTAAGAGTTTTGCTCTTATTCCATGTCTTTGTGAGTCATTTGTCATATAAAACAAAACAGAAAATATATTTTTGAGATAGTTTTTGCTGCTGTAAACCTTAAATGTTTTTATATCAGTAAATTATTCCTCAAGACTCCAGAATGGACACAAAAACACATTTACTGCTTATTTGAAGAAAAACAAGAAGAGACAACTAGCTGAATAAAATCTGTGTTAATTTTAAAATTAAATATGGTTTAATTTAAAGGATAATCAATTTATTTGTATTTTACTTCCAAGCAGCCAGATTTTCTTGCAATTTTTCAACTTTTCCACATATCAGTGTTAAACACAAATCTTCAAAATGAAGACACAAAGAGGACGTGATCTGAGATTATGTTGGAAGTCCCACTAAGACAACTTATCAATATTATATTCTTAAATTTCAAACACTAAAATATGTCATTCATTTTATTTTACTTCAAGAGAATTTTATCTACTGCCTATAAATAGAAATAATTCTTTAACTTGAACAGTAAAAGGAAAAAAGCAGCAGGGATGTTTGGAGCTGGAGTTGTTCATTTAAAGAGGCTCCACCTTTGCACCAGTTCGCTGCGTATGGAAAAACAAAATATTTCCCGGGTCACTGGGATCTCTGTGTTTCCAGAGAAAGCACTGGGGGTAAGCTTGTCCAGTTTTCATTTGAAGATAATTTGTTGTTCGTCGAGCAGGAATGTTTTCCATTGGCCGTTGGGGCCATCAATCTTCAAACCAGAGATTGTTCAACTGTTGAGATGCCAGAATGCTCCTCTGGGATCAGAGACAAGTTTTGCTTTGCATGAAGAAAAGAAATCGGAACAAACAGGCCAAAATGGAAAAGAAACAGATTGAATTCAGCATGTCATCATGTTGTTTCTTCTGGTGCTGCTGGATTATTTCTCAGCTGAAGTCTTATCAGAGTTCAGAAGACTTATCATGATGGATCAGAGTACATTTATCAGCAAAACACACAAAAGCATTGTGTCTTCAACAGACAGCCTCATCACAGCTGATTGTGAGAAACACAATGTTTGAGTGTGAAATACACAGGAATTGTACAAAGAGTAACATTTATTATTATTGAATAAACATTTGATGATCTTGTTGTTTATTAGAAGGAGCCAAGTTGAGTTTAGTTGTAGCTTTTATTTATTCTAAATGAATTTTACTGAATGAAAAATGCATTTTAAATAGTTAAAACTATCCTTGTGTTTGGTTGATTTGCTGCGGTGGCCATCTTGAAGGGGTTGACTCCAAATAAATCTGTCGTAGATTGAAGACTTATTTTAAACCCTCCACTAGCTTGTGAGATATTTTGCTAACACGGGGGTCTTCAGCTGATCTGAAGTGGCTGCTTGTATCTAAGTTTTTCCTTTCCTATTTTTTTTTGCATATGCTTGGATTTTTTTCAGCTGAATGACATGAGGTTGAGCTGCTAGTGGGACGTTGACTCAGCGCCAGAATTAGCTAAACATAGTTTGAGTTTTTTCCAGATTCACCTGAAAATGTGCCTTTTTGCATCATGTTTGAGCCAAATTGTGGTAAAATTCATGCGGCAGAAATTAGTTTTTCACATCAACAGAAAATTCTTACAATATTTGACACTAGAAAAGTATGACGTAGTACCGTACAGTGAGCTTTTTAAGTCTACGTTGGTTCCGTTCAGAGTGTAATCATGACTCACCTGATAAAACTTCTGCTGCTGTTCCAAACTGATTATTTCTACTGCAGGTAAGATGTTGATTCCCCAAAACAATAGAACAGATTGTCACTTTAAACAATTTCAACTAACCTGTAAAGCTTTTTTTACATAAATAATCCAGAAATGAGACTGGAGTGAATCTCGTGTCTCAGAGATGAAACACTTCCGATGATGATGATTTTATAGAATCCTTCATCCTGCTGACCTCCGCTCTGTTGATCAGCTGATTGTGTGACACAACTGCATGTTTATTTCTGTGTATGGACCCGGTCTCTTGGATGGGATCTGATCCAGTTTCTGGGATGAGATCCGATCTGGTCTCTGGGATGGGATCTGATCTGGTTTCTGGGATGAGATCCGATCTGGTTTCTGGGATGAGATCCGATCTGGTTTCTGGGATGGGATCCGATCCGGTTTCTGGGATGAGATCCGATCTGGTTTCTGGGATGAGATCCGATCTGGTTTCTGGGATGAGATCCGATCTGGTTTCTGGGATGAGATCCGATCTGGTTTCTGGGATGGGATCCGATCCGGTTTCTGGGATGAGATCCGATCTGGTCTCTGGGATGGGATCCGATCCGGTTTCTGGGATGAGATCCGATCTGGTTTCTGGGATGAGATCCGATCTGGTTTCTGGGATGAGATCCGATTTGGTCTCTTGGATGGGATCTGATCTGGTTTCTGGGATGAGATCCGATCTGGTTTCTGGGATGGGATCTGATCCAGTTTCTGGGATGGGATGAGGTCTCATCTGGTTTCAGTGATGGGATCTGATCCAGGGATGGGTCCCTCAAGAGGAATTCCACTGCCAGCTATGAACATTCATACTTGAAGCAGTCCACTTGTGCCGCTCACGTTTGAAACAAATTCTGTTGTTACATAAATATCAGTTTAATTAAACCACCAGTGCATTAAGAGCCAAAATTAAACACATTTATAATGTTTTCTGTCTCTGAAAACAGGGTTTGTGATTGGATAACGAGTCCAACCGTAGCAGAACATTTTGTTTTGTAAAATCTTTGAGTCACAGTTGGACAGAGCTGAACGTTTGTGAGTTATGGTGAATTTATTGGAGGTGATTTCATCGTCCAGTCTGTCCACTTTGTTTCAGTCGGAGTTTACTCTCAAAGGGTCTTTCATTTCCCTGATCCTTGTTGACGGCTGAACAAAGTGGCCTGACACGGCGCTCCTCCTCATGACAAGCACTTTTAACACCCCACTCCTCCCGCCTCCCTCCTCCTCTCGTCCCACTCACCTCCCTCTCCTCGTGTTCCTCACAGAGTTGAAGAGTTGAATCGTGGGTCAGAAGTTCTCCGCTCGCTGAGAGTCAGACTAGATTTCCAGATGGTGAAGTCACCATCTTTTCTCTGCTCATTTTAACACAGATAAAACCTTCACACACACACACACCCACACACACACACACACACACACACACAGTCAGATGAAAAATCCACTCAAATATACACAGTAATTTAACCAAAGTGCAAACATGCACACACTTTAGCCACACAATTGCGCAGCATTCCTCCAAATTAAGATGTATCAGTGGAACTGGCTCCAGAAGCAGTGCATGATGGGAAGAAAAGCGCTGAGTGGACACTTCCATTAAAAAGGGGGAAAACCCACATTGAGACTTTTTGCTTCAGACAGTTGGGTGTGTGTGTGTGTGTGTGTGCACATGACAACAAAACCCACGGCATGAAAGAGAGATAAGCTCAGATACTCTTTGATCAGAAGCTGTGGCATTACTCAAGGACAACACATGCACGCGCGCGCGCGCACACACACACACACACAGGTATAATAAGATGTTAGAGGAGGCCAGGAAACTTATGAACTATCCAGTTTGTCTTGAGCCACCGAAAAATGTCATTTTAAAGTTGAAATGAAATGTAAAATAAAAAATGTTTAAAACATTTTAAAAATCTGCTCAGCATGTCGTGCATGTGTGCAGCTGTTATTTAAAGTAGCAACACAGAAAACTAAGAAGGTTAAAGGTCAACACTTTGTCCTGATATAACTCTATAGACTTCTGAATTACCCTGTGATAAATAAGTTGCTGATCTGAATTTGCTTCCATCACTTCAGTTTGTTTTTTCTGATTATTTCAATAACAGTGTTTAAAATCTTGTTTCTTTAAGCTTCATATTTCATCATTCAGACTTTATTGATGCCAAATAGATCCCAATATAATTAGTAGGTTGAATTAAATGTATCAGAGTTAATGATCTTTGTCCTCCTTCATGAAGAAGGAAACATGTTGTTTTAATGTCCTGCAAAGATACAATTACTTTTACATTTGTTTGAGTAATTTAAATAAAAAAGTCATTTAAATTCTAACGAGATGAAAGAAAATGTTCTGGCTTTTTGTTTGTTTTAAATTCAGTTATGAGGATTCTGGCGATTGTAATTGTTAATTAAGGATTAACTGATTAAGAAATGAAATCATATTTAATTATTTGCTGTATTAAATGTAATGAAACTAAAATATAAATTATGTTTTTATTTGTTAATTTTTCTTTCTGCTGCTGCAGCTCGTCGTCACGGAATGTTTCCGCTGCAGAGTGAAAACGCTTCATCGTGCTTGTGTCTCATACGTTCCTCCTCCTTTCTTCCTCCTCTTCCTCCTCCTCCTCCTCCTCCTGGGTCATCCTAAATTATCGCTGCAGGGTCACAAACTGTTGTTCAGGGACTTTAGTTGGTTCCAAACGCGATGAAGACGGCGCATCTTCATCAACAAGGAAACAGAATAAAATGAAAGAATTTCATAAAAATTAGAATTTTATTTAAAAATAGGTTTATTTTAAAAATTAGAACATTTAAACCAAGGCGTGTCTCTGAAACAGCAAACACTCAAACTAACCGGGTGTTAAAATAAGAAATAATAGTAAAGTCACTTTAATCGGATCAGATTCCGTTTTTTTTTTTTTGTTTATTTAATTTGCTTGTTTTAACAGACGGTTAAAGTCCCACATGTTTCCACTCAGGGTTTGAACAGAAACTCGGAGTGATATTTGCATGGAAGGGACCGTTATCCTCCCTCCGAGGAGACAAGCTTCAACCGAATCCCGCAACACAAACGACAATTTTCTGGATTTATTATCACAGCCTGGATCCAGGTGGTTCGGAGAAAATAAATATTGGGCTTTTATTAATAACAGAAACGGTTGAACTGTCATTAAACTCTTAATCCGCGAGTTTTGCTTCATCTTCAATACAACTTTTCGGCCTCGAAACTGCCTTTTTGTAAAATAATCTTTCTTTGCTGCTTTCAGGCTTGCAGCTGACTCCTTTAAATCTGATTTTTAAAACTATAATAAATAAAATAAAATAAGCATCTCCTTTATTTTTACAGTCGATTTGTTCAGCGGAAGATTTATTGCGCCGCGGGCCGCTCGAGCGCAACAAGATGATGTGCGGAATAATTAAACTGATGTCCGAGTTCAAACAGGAATAAACAGGAAAGAAAAATAATATGCCATATTTAAAACTTAGCAAATAATTCAATATTATTTTATTAAATTTGATCGTGTGTATATTTATTTAGTTTTTATTTTTATAAAAACTCTAATTTTGATTCTGATCACTTCTTAAAAAGTTAAAAAAAAAATTTAAAACAATTTTGATTGTTCTGGATATTTGGGGGGTTTTGAACCATCAAGCTGCTCATTAGATATTTTCATTTGATATAAAATTTGTTTTTTGAAGCTAATATTATTAAATGTTAAATATAATATTAAATATTTACTCTATTTTTTCTTTGGTGTTGTTATTGCTCAGCTCAGAACAGTTTTTATTCGATCTCTCATCTGTGTGTGTGTGTGTGTGTGTGTGTGTGTGTGTGTGTGTGTGTGTGTGTGTGTGTGTGTGTGTGGGTTTGTATTTCTGACCTCCTGAGGACCAGTTTCCTGACTTTTACTATCTTTCTGGGGTCCGAGGGTTCTTGTGGGGACCGAAGCCTGGTCCCCATGAGGGGGGCTCCCCTTTTTAGGGTTAGGGGTTAGGTTTATAGGTATGGTGTGAATAGAGTTTTAGTTAGTCTTAGGGTTAGTTATAAATCAGTAATGGTTAAGGTTAGTAAAAGGGTTTGGGTTAGGTATAAATCTAGTTACTAAAATCAATGGAAGTCAATGGACGGTCCCCATAAGGATACCAAAACAAACTTGTGTGTGTGTTAAATGAAGTCAGAGGTTTCTGTCCCACATCACCTCCTGACTCCTCCTCCTCACACTCAGGAGAGTGGAGGGAAAAGAGAACTACTCCTCCTCATCATTCCACTCCTCTTCCTCCATTCACAGTGAAGCTCAGAGCCGACTCACATCTCCTTCCTGAATGGACTCTCTGAGTCTGAACCCGCTTTTCCCTGATGCTGCATGAGGAACGTGAAGAAGCAGCTCAGTGACGCATGAGAACGCTGGACTTTGTGATGAACTTTTCTTGGATTTGTTCAGTGTCGTGAATCGATTCTCAGAAGAATTCAGAGGAAAGTTTTTAGTCTCTGAAGGATTCAGAAGGAGTTGTGACCCACACAGGCCGGACCAACAAAAGATTAACACATTTTTTTTCAGGACCACAATGAGTTCAGAAGTGCGTGACCTGAACTCCCTGCTGCCCCCAGTCCCAGCGGGCCCAAGCCCTGGCTGTCCGGCTCTACCCGTCAGCACGGCCCCTCAGTGGGCTCCCGTCCTGGACTTCCACACTGCCGCATCTCCTTACTCCTCTCTGGCTGCTCCTCACACCTCCCTGGGGGCGCACTCCTTCATCAAACAGGAGCCCAGCTGGGGAACCACAGGTGACCCCCTCCACCATGACACAGACCCCCACTGTGGCCTGAGCGCCTTCACCGTGCACTTCTCAGGTCAGTTCACGGGCACCGGGGCCTGCAGGTATGGGGCAGCGTTCGGGGCACCCCCTCCCACGCCAACAGCTCCCAGTCAGCCTCCACCAGTGGCTGCCCCCCACCACCACCAGCCCCCCAGCAGGATGTTCAGCAACCCGTCATACCTGAGCAGCTGTATGGACACACAGCCGGCGTCCCGCAACCAGACAGGTACAGTTAGACTGCAGGATGACGGCGTGACGCACGTGAATCAGGTTCAGGAGAATCATCCAGGCTCATGATGCAGGGTGGAGTTTTATTCACCTGCACAGGAGTAAAATTCATTCATGATGGGATAGATGAAAATCACCTGATTCAGTCACTTAAATCCATTTAAATAATTTCACATGTTTAAATGATCTGAAATGTTATAAATAAGTACAGAACTCCTTCAAAACCCAAACAAGTTTAAGTCAATCCGTCAAAACAAACTTTGGCTGCAGAAAATCAGGAAAAAGTTGCTTTTTGTTTCCAGAAACTTTTTTATTTCTTTGTTTTAAGGACATCTCAGTCTGGCAGAGAATTCCTTTAATTATTCAAACAATCTTTAAAATCTTAAATTAGATCCTTTTAATTCTGATTCAGCAGTTTTTTGGGGATAAAGTTGGTTAAAACTGAACAGAAATAGATTCAAATCTTTAGAATGAACCTGGCTGCAAAAAAAAAAAAAAAATCATAAAAATAATAATTACAAAACAAAAAGCAACAATTTGGGTTAAAAACAGGAAAAAGAATTTTAAATTTGATCCGGTGTTTTTCTGTCCACTCATCCTTGATGGAAGAAACTCTTCTTGACTGATCACTTCATCACTTTCATTATTACTTCTGTTTATTCTCCACGTTTTAATAAAACAAACACACATCCATTCTAAAAGGTAAAATAATCCAGTTTTGTTGCTCGTTTGTTATAAAATCCAGCACAAATTTTCTATTTAAACAATTAAATTGTTCAGTGATGGAATAAAATAATAATCCTGAAATCAGTTAAATATATCAGAGGTCATTATTTCTGTAAAAACCAACCAAACCTGCTGTTTTTCCTTATTTTCATCTAATCTCTTCACGTCTCGGGCAGGTTAATGAATCTGTGAGTGATTCTCCAGCAGATTAATTAGTAATAACGGGTTTCTCAAGCAGATAATTAAGGAATAACGTCTTTATCAAAGAGCTGAGCCGACCTGTAATCAGGTTTATCTGCTCCCTGCTGTGGCTGCATGAGCACAAACAAACCGACAGCAGGACTCGGGTCACGCGGAGAGCTGCAGGTCGCACTAGGACCATCACGTCTACGTCTCCTCTCAGCTGGAAAGATCATCTAATTCATCAAAACATCAACAATGTGTTCAAGTTTTAGAACTAGAAATCTGAAAGTCACTTCAGAAGGAATTTTGACTACAAGATGTAGTAATTTTAAAGTATTAAAACTTCAAATATAATAATCATGTTGAATTAAAATAGTTCAATCAGGATGAAGCTGTAGTTTTCTCTGAGTATTCAGGGGTATTCCGTGGGGTATTTCCAGACTCCAGAGGTTTTCCAGTTGAATACAAATTGACCTCATCACTTGTCACTTCAGTGCTGGACTTCAAGGAGGCAACAAAAGTATCAGAATACACACACACACACACATACACATACAAGTCAGGGGTGAGTGGAAGATAAATGGAGATGTTTAATGAGGATTTTTTCGCTGCTCACCCACCGACTCACAGAGTGAAGTCAGTGAAAGTGCTGCAGGTTTAATTAATGAAGCGTGCACGTGAGAGATAGTGTGTTTGTAGCAGTGTGTCGGTGCACGGGAGTGATTTATGAGAAGTCGCAGTGACCTTTAAGGTCAGATGAAATCATGAGTCAGAGAGAGTGTGTGTGTTTTCAGATATGTAAACCTGAAGTTCCTCCAGTGATAAAATATTATTTAAATGTTTCATATTTGTTACTTTTCATTTGTTATTTTGCTTGTAAAAGTCTTTAAGTAAAGGACTGAAATCTCTAACAGTGTTTGACACATGAAGTTTATCCAAAATATGCTGCAATGTTTTATTTTCTGCTGTTTTTCTCAGCGACTCTGATGATGTGTAGCTAAATGTTTATGTGTGTTTGTTGCAGGTTATGGCCCGATGGCGTTCGAAGGAGCTGGTAATTACGGTCACACTCCTACACACCACAGCTCGCAGTTCTCCAGCCACTCCTTCAAGCATGAAGACGCTTTAACCCAGCAGAACACAATGGGTACGTGCAACATGAAAACATCAACATTACATTTTTTATGTTTCAAACACGCCAGTGTCTCCGAATCAAGATAAACGTTCTGTTTTTTATTACAAAGATTCATTTTCACACCAATTTTAGAATCTGAAGACAAATGAGGATGAGAAAAATATAAAATCTTTTAAAATTATTTATATTAATTAATTTTTAAAAATTTCTCAAGCCTCATCTCAAACTGACTAATTGTGTTTAGACAGAAAGAAAAAAGACAAACTTCATTATCTAGTTTTATTACTTATATATAGAGTTTTTAATATAGCAAAGCATATATTTGTAGTTTTTCCACAGTATTTCTGTTTAATCTTTTAAAACTATTTTCATATTTTTATTAAAATATCAGAATAAATATGTTTATTAAACTAAAATGATTTGTTACACATATTTGTGTCAAAAACTATATTTAAAAAGATCATTTTTACAGTTTGAGGCTTATAAAACTTAAAACTTCCCTAAACGATTAACGGTCAGCATCAGCACGTATTTATGGAATTTTTCCACTGACGTTGTTCACTGATTTAAATCAGTGTCACAGAGAATATTTCCTCCTGAATGAAGCTTCTTTTCCAGTTCTTTCTTGGTCTAAAAATACCGTCTTGTAAATTAGACCCATTTTTTAACATTTAAACTTAAATTCTATGAGCTGCAGTCTGAATTCTGTTTGCCGGTTCAGTCAAAGAAGATTTGAGCAGAAATCTTTCATTTCTGTGGAAAAAGATTTGATCTCATTTATAAAACGCGTTTCTCTGTCCTGGTTCGATTGAGCAACAACAACCAAACTGACACTGATGCCTTTTTCTTTAAAATGGATTTTTATAAATATTATTTCAGATACATTTTGGAAAAACTGTTTTTATCCTCGAACAACAACACATCAGAGCTTCGTCCAATCAGAATAAACGCAGATATCTTTGTATACTTTGAGTCCCACAGCTGTGTATTTGGTAGCAGCCTCCCCGCCTACGGAGGCTCCTGTCCGTTTATTCCGATGTCTCTGCAGTGACCTTGTCTGTTGGAGGTATAAATCTGCTACATCCTGACTCAGAAACTCCCTGCTCTCCTTCTCTCAGTCCTCTTTCATACCCCGTCTGATGTCTTTAATCCCCATTTTGCATGTGATGTTTGTAAACATTCAAAACTTTTAGCATTTGGTGAAGCCAGAGCTGTAAATTCTGTTTTTTCAAACGGCAGTTAACCAGGAGAATCAAACTGCTGAGGGGGGCGTTCGCTGCACGGCTGCAGATTTCCCCGTTACTGCATTAAAAATAAAGTTTATATTAAGTTTGTTCAAACCATCACTGAACTGCTTTCCTCAAAATAAACTGTGTTGAATGAAAGGTGGAATTCATTTTTGGAGCTTTATGTAATTCACTTTTCCAGGTGTTAACACACCTGCCAGCTGGTTTGCATATATCATTCAAACATAAACAGTCACTGTTCAAAATGTGTTTATGACAATTTTATTCAGTTTCAGAGATCATTTATTAGTTTTTAATAATCTTTATAAATAGCTCCGGAGATGATCTTTATATTTACATCTACTTCACTGTTTTTATATTTAAATCGAGTGTATTTAGGAGTTTAACAGGATTAAACTGATCCTCTGCTGTGAGAATCACTCTGATGTTCCACCTTCATGCTGACATGCAGAGGTCTGTTGTTCTGTAACAGTGTGTGTTTGTGTGTGTGCGTCCAGGTGAGCAGCAGTATCCCGTTCCTCCTCCTGTCTACGGATGTCACACACCTTCAGACAGCTGCACGAGCAGCCAGGCTCTGCTGCTGAGAAACCCCTACAACAGGTAACACACAAACATTTACACACAAGCCTCCTGCATCACAACACGAGCTCCTTTTCAGTCTATTTCTGCTCAACAAACAGCAACAATTGAAGGTGGAAATGGTTCTGAAACCATTGTTGATGTGTCGGGTCAAACAGCAGTAATTCAGTGAGAGGTAGCAGGATGCTGTTCGGAACAGGATGTTCACCTTCATGACAGGTCCCACCAACACTGGACTTCCTCTTTCATCTTTAAGCTGCTTCCTCTGGTTGATGTTGTGCTGGTTATAAAGTTATCCAAAAACTCTTCCAACCATCACTTGACTTTGAACAGCGAAGACGTTTGAAGCCACATCGGCTGATTTACTGTTTGAGGAAACATTGAACGTACGTAGCGTGTTATATAAGTTTTATGTACAACCAGAGCTCTGATGAAACATTTGAAAGTTCTGCTGAACAAATGATTGTTTTTATTTAAATCTCTCAATCCAATCCAGATATTCTGTCTGTTAGATCGTTGAGTTCTGAGAGGAACCACATCATGGAAAGCATGTTTTTTTAAAGAGGCCCTTCCATTAAAAACGGTTTTTCTGAGGTTTCTGTTGAATATTTTAGCTCCACAGGTGTTCTTACCTTCATAGTAGGTGTGAAAACAGGTCAACAACTTCTCTTTCAGTTTTAATCTCTCAAACTACGCAGGTGGAGATAACACCCGGGTTCTCCCGAGTTCTAACGGCCTGTATCTGTTTCATCACAACTCCTTTGTTCGTTAGTATTCATCAGCTCCTGCAGTTGAAACCACACCTAGCATGCTGCTGGCTAAAAGCTGTTAGCATAAGACGTAGCAAACAGGAAGACACGACGTCTGACGTTGCCATGCGCAGCGGGGCAGGAAACAGTATACCTTGCTCTCATAGGCTAGTTTGTTAGCCAATCAGAGTCCAGCAAATTTGAATAATGAATATGAACAAGCTGCTGCTCGAGGCCTGACTGAAGGAGCCGGAACCACCCGAATTTTAACGCAGACAGATTGAAAGGTCTGTTAATCAGTGTTTCCTAACGTTTTTTAGATATAAAATGTTTCATATTACTGGTTAATACTTAAGAAATAACCACAAAGTCCTGAAATGTGTATGAAATTGCCTCTTTAAGCTTTGCACTGATGTTGATTATGTCAGCTGGTTTTTTATTCTCTGAAGTGACTCAAACATTTCAAAACACAAACATTTAAATCCAAAAATCTACATTTCTGTTCTTCTTTTGCAACTTTAATGACAAAAGGAGTTTTGACGACTTCTTGCATTTTGCTTTTGGAGTTTTTGTCGCGCTGATGGAAAGCATGGGTTGTGGAACAGCTGATTTTTTTTTAATAAACTCTGAGTCCGTTTTTTTGTTCTTTTGTATCCTCGTTGGGAAAAAAAGTGAAGATCTAAATATTTCAGAATGAAAAAAGGAAAACAGCAAACCCAACAAAAGTTTTAGTATTTGAGCTGCATTGTTAGCTTTTTTTAAATGTTTTGACTCATAAAACAAATATTACGTGTCACACATACAAAAAAAAAGTTGTGTTACTTTTTTCTACCACAGATTTCAATCTTTTGATGTTTTTTACAATGTCGAGCTCTAGCCTATCCCAGCTACACCCATCTTAACCATTTCACTTCTTACATCCTGAAATCTCCACAAACTGGAGCCAAAGTTTCCAGAAACACTCGTTCCTTCATAAAAAACTCTGTGTTGTTCAATCCCTGAGAGCAACAATGATGGAGGACAATCTTTTGCAAATTATTCCACTCTGGTAATATTTCATAAACACACAATGGCCACAACTCAAAGCACCCCGCCCAGTTTTAGACTGAGAAAAACACCTAAAGCCATTATCTCTGACGACAGTGAATTTCCTTTCCAACATTAAAAACATACACAATAATGTTCTTCACCTCTTCACACACTCATCAAACTGCTTGTTGTATCTGAATGAAACATTCCTTTCATGTCTCTGATCTGGTGTTTCCTATAGATGGAGTCTGTCCTGACTCAGTCTGAGGATCAGAAACATTAACTGGTTTCTACACACACACTCACATACGTTGCTGGAAAAGCTCATGAGAGTAAAGTCAGTCCTCTAATCTCGCAGCCTGGTACCATCAGGCCTGTATTTACTCTGCAGACCATCAACTTGGAACAACATGAAGTAAAAATATGCTGAGGTTTTATTAACACACACCGAGACAGAACAAGAGTCACTCTGGCTTTCATCAAAAACAAAAAAAAAGATATTAAAAGAATTTAGTGAAATTAAACTCACAGTTCTGTTAACTATAAACATGAATCTGTTGCTCAAGTCGTTCCGTATCATCAGAGAAAACATGAATCATAGATAAACGGTTCAACTCAGATTCTGGCTCCTGATTGGTGGAACTGCAGGATTTGTACTGGGTTATAAACGTTCCTGGCTGATTCATTGGTTCCATAATAAGAGTTCTATTTGTTCAGATATTAGGATTAATGTTCTGCCTGAACTGGAACAGATTATTGAGCAGTTTTAGACTCATAATCTGACCATAAAGAACTTTGGTTCTGTCATTAAAGCCTGGAGTTTGTTCTGTGGTTCTTGCTGTTTGGGAATTCTAGAATTTAACAGGATAAAAGCCAAAAAAGTGCCAGAAATAAAATGTAAGGAAATATATTTGGTGGAGAATGTGAGGATTTAGGCCATTTGTCACTGAACACGGTTACAACCTGCACAGCTTGAACCGAGTCCGATGATGACTTCAAAGATGTAGAAAACAGCAGTAAGATTTTCTACCGTTTTTAAAACATCTCATCTTGAATCACTGTGAGATTCAACATTTTTATTCTTTAGCGTTTTGCACCATTGTTGTTTACCTTTACTGTGTTTTTTTTTTTACTGTGCAAACTGCAAGATGTTGTTTCTGATCAGCTGCAGCTTCTTCTGAGTCTCCTGCAGTTTCTTCTCTGGTAAATCAGATTCATTCACTTCCTGTTGAGAATCACACATTTAGTCTGTATTTCTAATCGGGTGTGTTAATGAGTTGTTAGCTTAAATTGTTTGGAAAGTTGTGTGTTTTGTTGTTTTAAATGGTAGAAATTTGGGGTTAAATACGTTTTTTTAAGCTTTGCCTCAATCTCACTTCAAAGATATGAACAATCTCTTCAGGTCATATTTAAACTGATCAGGATGTTCGTTGGTAAATCAAACTTCTCCCAGTATTAACATTTGATTTGAAACTTTATTTTTAGTGCTGGAGTTTATAATTTTGACGCTCGATATTTGTTGTAACCTGTTGGTGGAGATAAAAGATGACGTTGAATAAGCCTGATGGTTCTCCACACCACCAAGTTTACATTTCAGAACAAAATTGTTTTTATCAGCAGTTTTTTAAAATAAAATATGATTCAGACATTCATGCAGCCTTGATGGAAATCACTATTAGTGGATTATTTTATAATTTTTTACAGTTATAAACACTGAAAGAAAGAATCCTATCCGTTACAGATTATAACTTAAAATTTTAACTTCTAACTGGTGCAGAATTTATGGATATAAGTAAAATATCTCTAATTCAAAATCAGTCCAAGTATCTCAAAGGAAGGCTGATTATTTTCTTTAAAAATCTTAATAAAAGTTGTGTGTTTTTTATTTTTGGTTTTAAAAGTGTTTGATTCAAATTAAATTAGTGATAGTTTTAATTTAAGTTCTACATTTAGTAAAGTCTTTACAACAAATATTCCTGCTCAGTCTCCAACAGTCAAGCCTTTAAATTTCTAAAATACTTTTAGTTTAATTTCTGTTTGGATTGTTTAGAAACCGCAGCTTTGTAAGTTTTTGGAAAAATATACTGCCACCTGTAAAATGTAATTTATCTAAATCTAAGTATTAATTTTTTCTCTAGATTGTAAATAAATGAATATATATCTAGTACATGAAACAGATAAGAACTTCTAAGACAAATTGTGTGTTTGGGGCAGAAATCTAAGACAAAAAAAAACTCCACATAATGGATGTTAAATGAATCAGAGATGGGTTCAAATAGTCAGCAACAGAAAAGAAAAAATGTTCCATTTTTATTCTAAAAGTACATTAAATCATTACTTTAAATCTTCCTCTCATCCTCAATTCCAGTAATATTTCAACAGAAATACCTTTTGGGTCTGCTGGCCGTGCGCCTCTGCTGCACTGTAAAATAATAGCTTCATAATGAGCCAGGTACCAGGCACCACGTCTGACCGCTGCGAGCCTGCAGGTGGTGTGAAACAGGGATGGAAGGCTATAAATCCAGTGTGTAAGAGGTAGAAAGCGTGTGTGTGTGTGTGCACATGTTTGTGGCTGTGTAAATACTTGGCAGATCTGAATGATGATCACGCAGTCTGTTATGCAGAAATGTAGCTGCATGGCGGCTGAGTAAAACTCTCTAATCTCAGCTCAACTTTCGACTGTGTGGCTTTTTTACTGAAGTTTCCAGGAGTTTTGGGAGGAAAAAAATCAGCTTTAACGTCCTGCTAAATAACAGTCCACACAGCTCATGAGCTTTTCTTCTATATTTTGTCTTTCCTCCACAGCGGTGACAATTTATATCAAATGACCTCTCAGTTGGAGTGTGTGGCATGGAACCCTGTCAATACACTGGCATCCACCATAAAGAGGTAGGAAATTATCCATCACACTCATCAAAACAGCAGAAATCAGCCCAGAAGAAAGTGAGTAATTTTCATCAGAAAGCGTGGACAGGCGTTTGGAAGGAACAGTTAAACTCTTCTTCAGTTGCTGCGTGATGTGGAAACATCCTCAGTGCTGCTTTCAATGCAAAGTGGAGATTTACAGCTAGTTTCAGAAGAAACTGTCCAATCAAGTAGAATTTTAAGAAATCAGAAACGTCTTGAATTAGGAGTTTTTCCTTTCCAGTTGCCTCTGAATGCAGCATCAGTGACACATGATGTCACTGTCAGGAGTGGTTAAATACCTAATAAAACTCCTAGAAATGCATATAAACTACATTTAAATTACATTCTATATTTATTTTATATTAAAATCACTTTGTAAATTCATATTTACTATTTCAGAAATGAACATCATGTCTGGCAGGATCACAGTCTCACAAACCATCAGCTGGACGATACAAACTCTTTCACTATTTGTGCGAACACCGATGAGGTCGTTTAAATTTTCCGAAAGGTTCCTCCACAGCTTCTCATTTCTCCTATCTTGCAGAAATATTTCAGGAAGCACGTATGAAAACCCTCAAGTCTTTGTATCTGATGTTTAGACAAACCTTAAAGCGTTCAGAATAAACTGTATGTCACTGTGACCTGCAGAGCTGCATGCTGGTCAGCGTCTGCGTCGGCTCCACTAATTCCTTTTATACTCCGAGCCAAAAGACATTCATCATTTATGGATGAATGTGTGTGTTTGAGTGTGTGTGTTTGGCCGAATTCTGACGATGCAGCAAAATAAAAAAGGCGATTTTAAAATAAACTCTTTTATTAGGACAACAGTGTTTTCATGTTGGTGTTGATATTTTAGCTCAGACTGCCGCAGCAGGAGAAAGGAGGGGAAGGGAGGTGGTGTGAGGGAGTATTAAGGATGAGGAGGAAGAGAACGGAGAGCAATGAGAGGAGGAGGAAGATAAGGAGGAACAGGTCGAGTAGAAAGACACGAGGAAGAGGAAGTGTAGGGGAGTGAAAGGGGAGGAGCCTACAGGTCTATTCCCAGGGTTTCATCTAAACACTTCAGTGATGAATCAGAAACAAACACATTCCAAACGCATGAGATTATATGAGATTATTATGGCATAGATATTAAAAAATCTCACTCCTGCAGGTTTGTTGCCAGGTTTTGCCAGAGGTCATTAAAGGTCAACATTTCTCCGAGCAGTCTGAGTGAAAGCAGGATTTAATCAGTTGGGTTTTTAGTAGCAACATCTTTTCTGTTTCATTATAACTTTTTATTCTAAATTCTTTAATGTTTAATTTGTTCCTGTGTTCTTCCTGGATTAATAAAGTGCACGAATGTAGACAGAGTGTCTGTATACAGTAAGAAACAAATGAGAAAATATCAAATAAATTGATGCAAAAACATGATATTTATGAGTTGAACATTAATATTTTGAAGAAAATCACCAGATTTTAAAATACATGAAGTTGTTTCTCCATCAGTTGATTGTAGCTGGATTTTAAACGTTTAATGTTCATGATTGTGTAGATATTTTGTTGTTTTATATTTTTGCGTACAACAGGAAATCCTTTATTTTATCCTTCAACCTTCAGACGTCAGTCCAGTTTTTAAACAACCTTTTTATTACATGTTTGTTTTTGTATTTGTCTTCAAACTGACCCACAGTCACTTTTACGCATGAAATTATGTCAGAAACTGTTAGTATTAAAAAATCTATTGAATATTATTACAGGAGTCAGATAGTGAGATGAAACATGTCTTAATTACTGTGAGCTGCTGAAATACTGAAAGATATGAATGGATAAATATTAGAATTCTTTCGTCTTTTCTCTGGGAAAATCGAGGCAGACAAAGAGCACCTTATGATCCCCACTGCTGCAGAACAGGATGCAAACTCCCATCATCCTCCTTTAGTTAGACAGACTGAAAGAAAACACATTTCATAGAGGAGAACTTTCTCTTTCCCTGCGTGTTATCGTAAGAAGATATGAGAGGAAACACGGCAGCTGTCTCAAACAGAGCAGGTTTTGTTCTCTCAACTGAGTCAGAGTAAAACCGGTTTTACAAGTGACAAAAAGATCATTTGATTAATTCCATGGTCAAAAGAATTAATTACTGTGGGATGTGATATTTGGGTCGGGACCCAGACATCTCCCGCAAAACAGCAAGTCGGGGGTTTGAAGATGATCAAAATGCTCATATCATATTTTCATTTTTGATGTAAAAATAAAAATAAAAGTTGTTGTTATTTTGTTACTCATAAGCTGAAAAGTCTGAGAAATTGAGTAATAATCCAGGTTATCAACAGTTTTAAGATTTAATCATTATTAGATCAACTGATTAAACATAATAAATGATAATGATTTACTTTTATGACTTGATCATTTAAGACAAGCTTTTAATACATTTTCCTGCTGGACTTTGTTGCTCAGCAGATTTACAAACATCAAGTTGCCAAAAATCTCATTTTAATTCTAAATGTTGATGTAAAAGACGTTAATGTTTTTGTACTGATATGACGTTATCATCACTGACTGAAAACTGGATGAATCTAGAGTCTTGATCTGTGTGACGACGTGTTTTGTTGATAATAATGAACAAACTTGGAAATGAAATCCAGTTAAATTTTAAATCCCTGCAGCTTGTTTAATCAGATCCAGATACTTCACGTGTCATTTACACGGTTTGTCTGATTTTTGACTGAATAGTAGCAGAGTTTATGTACAGTAACTGAAAGGTATTCTGTATTAGCACATGAAACAAATAGACTCTTGACTGATTATTTCCTGGGAACTTTAACACATCTGCCTCCTTGTTTCTGCTCAGTGTAACTCTGTAAATGTGTTTTTCTTTGATCACCACTAACAAATTGTCATCATAGTTTTTTAAAGTCTCAAAATCACAAAAATCAGGTTGATGATCTGTAACTTTCTCGGCTGCTTCCATGTTGTTTACTGAAGTTAGAAATGCGTTGTGTTTTCATGGTTATGTTCACAGTCACTTTATTCTATTTTCTGCTAAAATCAACCAACCACTGAGTGTTTCACACAACTGCACACCAAACACAATGTAAACACACGCCAGGAATACGTTATTTTTCCCCTTTCTGCAGATATCTGCTGTCCAGGTTCTTTAAAAAGTTTTATTCAGTATGTAAAAAAAACACCAGATGTTATAGGTGAGGGGTAATCCTGATCCTCAAGCAGGTTTGGGTTGAACCAGAAGCTCAAGCTGGAGCACAAATTAATTAATTAATCTGAAAAAACACATTACACTGTGGACTCTGGACTCTTATTTGCATCATAGGCTGTAAATGACAAGGTGAACATGTTTAAATAATGTTTCCTCCCAGATCTTATCACATAAATAAAGCTTTGTGAATTCATAGCTCTGAATGACATTATTGATCTTGTTATCTGCTTTACATTCTTCTGATTATACAGCTGTCCATACAGATGTCCTTGTAAGGAGTTTTTATTGTACAACAAGTTAAATGTTGAAGAGTTTTTCACTCCTTTATGGTTCAACATAGTGGTTTAAATGTGAGAAACTGTTTATTGACGATGTTTTTGATGAATCTGTGAACTGAGTTCTTCTCTGTCTTTGTGTGTTTGTAGCCACGCGGCGAGTTACGACAGTGACCCCAACACCCCGATGGTGTACAGCTGCAGCACGCAGTACCGCATACACACTCATGGAGTCTTCAGAGGCATTCAGGTGGGACTCACGTTACAGCTGCGCTACTTTATTTATCATCAACAGGTCATCGTCCGGTCACCTCTGTCACAGCACGCCTTGTTTTCTGTTCATGTTTAACGTCATGCTTTCTGAAAACTCTGCAACAAGCAGGATGAAAAACACATTAAAAAAGATTCTGATGTTTTACTGGGCGGAGCTTGAAAACATGCGAGTCTAATGCAACGACCAGGCTGTGTGAGGAGGAAACACTGATATGTACCAGATTTATAAACTCACACACAAATACCTGCACGTGCACACAAACATGTTGCGCACATGCACACAGCTTTTAAAGTCTAAAAGTTATTTTTTTCTTTTTTTCCACAAATCCATTAGCAGTGGAGAATCACACAAACACACACTGTGTAGTGATACAGTTTCCGTAAGATGATTCACATGTTAATAAATCATTAGATTTTAATTATTGTCTGTCAGCGGCTGTAAAAGACTGTGAGCAGGAGATTCTCCAGACCTGCTCTTACTCCACAGCAGAGATCTTTCCTCCATTAGTCATCCTGCTCCTTTTCTTCCTTTAAGTTCTGCATCAAGACAAAAAGATCAACAATAGCTCTCATATGCCTCTTAAAGAATAATTTAAGAGCTGCTAAAAAGTGACGTAACAGATTGAGCGAAGAAAAGTGGTTTTACTCATAATTTATTACAGAATTTAGACGTGTTGCTGCCAATGATAATAAAGTTGTTAGACGTGGAATTTCATTCTTCATTTACGCTATAAAAATGTGTTGAAAAATTCAAACTAGTGATCAAAACTGAGACGTTTCTGTCACATCATGAAGCTGCACTGTTGTGAGCTGGTAGTCCATCATCTACATTCTGCCTCCTTCAAATTAAGAGCACAGCCCAGTTGATTATCTAAATCAGATCTTGTTTATTTTGTGTCTTCAATATCTCACAGTGAAATTCAATTTTTAATTTAAATGTTTAGGAACATTTCAAATTGAATAAACTGTCACAGATGCTTATTTATGCTCAAACTATGGAATTTAAAAAAAACATAAAACAACAACCTGAAAATGGTTAAAAGATGATATAACTTCTTTAACCTGGAAGTCTTGAGTTATTGAGGATTGACCTGTGACGTCCTGCAGACTCAGAACAGGATCATCATATGTATTTTTTATTCCTTGTAAATTTCACTTGATTTCTTCCACTGATGCGTTTCAGGTTAGCTGCTAACAGTGCTAACCACAGCAGCTCCTAAGTCTCTCTGGTCATTGTGCTAAATGTTGAGGAAATTAGGAGCAGATGGCTGTAAGCAGGAGGAGACGGAGGCAGCATGAAGAGGCGGAGAAAGTGTTGAAAGAGTGAAGCAAAGATAAAGGAGGGTCATGTTGTGTGTGTGTATAAGTCAGAATAGAGGATGTTAAATTCTGTTATTCTCCTCCAGCGGCGTCTGAAATCCGCTGCAGTGGTGGGGGTGGGGGGGGTGGTGCTTTCTGAAAGGAGGTCTGCCTAAAAGGCGTGACTAACAGCTCCCTTTGGGATGCAGTCAGTCTGAGGTCATTTTACTGCTAATTCCCATCTCATGAATATATGACTATTTTATTGTAATAAGCACATGACATGCTTTTAATTTACACACAGAGACGATTTAATTGCCTGTTTAAATGAGTTTTTACTGCTTCAGTTATTGATGTGTTTTTGTTAATTTTCTTTTGAGAGGTTTGGCTTTAAATAAAAAGGTTTGTGTGTGCAGGATGTGCGGCGGGTTCCCAGCATCACTCCAGCCATCATGCGATCAGAGAGCAGCGAAAAGCGTCCGTTCATGTGCGCTTACCCAGGATGCAACAAGCGCTACTTCAAACTGTCTCACCTGCAGATGCACGGCCGCAAACACACAGGTGAAAACAGAGAAATGACGGGTGTCCGTCATGTGTTCAGAGGAGGCTCTGAATGGGTTTCTCTATTCAGGGAGACGCAGCAGAACTAGGAACATACTCAGTCCAAGTTACCCAGAGGAAACAAAGAATAAATCACATGATCTCACTCATTTCATGAGAAGAGGTCAAATATTTAGTTCCTACTTCATGAGCAGCTGTGTAGTTTTGTTCTTGAAACAGGATTCCAACATGAAAACTGACAGGAAGTCAAATCTGTCAGTTATTTTTGATATTCGGTTGTTCCTGTTCAGAGAGCAGCAGTTGTTGGGTGAGAGGCGGGGCTTCACCTGAACAGGTCAGCAGTCCGTCACAGGGTCACATAAAGATGGACAACCATTCATACTTACATCCAGGGACAATTTAGTGTTGCCAGTTAATCTCTTGCATGTTTTTAGTCTGTGGGAGGAAGCTGAAAAAACCCACACGTGCACGGAGAGAACATGTAACTTCATGCAGAAAAAACCCGACGGGTTTCAAACCCGGGACCTTCTCACTACAAGGCAACAGCTCTACCAACTGCACCACCGTGCAGCCTGTGACGATGAAGGTAAGTAAAGGGTTTGTGGCGTTTGCAGGGGACACTCATGAGGTCATTTCCAGCTCAGGTGACCAGCGCAGGTGAGTTTGTAGGAAATTAATATTTGTTTTTTTTCTCTCGTTACAGTTTTGAGAGTAAACTGGTGGTTCTTGGGATCCTATTGAAGGAAGGAGAAGATCAATGGAGGAGAGCCAGCAGGTAAGTTTTAAAAGGTGAGTAGGATTTTCACAAGGATCTCAGGTGAGTGAGACTCTCAGAAGGATTTCCCAGGTGGATTGTCCCAGCAGGTTTTCACCGACACCTGTTTCATAACAGAGGAAGATTTAGTTTGTCATTAATTATTCATTGTTGGCTGAGGAGTTCTGATTTATTCTGCTTTGCACTGGTAACCGATAACCCTGTATTTAATCAGACATGTTTAATAGTTTATTATATAATTATAACCTGAGTGACTCGTGATGGTTTCAGTTTATTTTCCTCTTTGATTTTATTTATATTTATTTTATTTTTATGTTTAATTAGAAGCATTAACATGTTTTTTGTCCTCTTTAGGGGAGAAACCCTACCAGTGTGAGTTCACAGATTGCGGCCGCAGGTTTTCTCGCTCTGACCAACTTAAAAGACACCAGAGGAGACACACAGGTTTGAATGATTTTACTACGTCAGGTTCTCCCTTGATTCTAGTTTCCTTTGATTTCTCAGACTTTCTCTGCTATTTTTCTCTTGTTTCTCTCCTCTGCTGTTTGCATGATATTTATCTTTTCTATTTTTAATTTTGTATATTTTACTGAGTGAAACTCTAAACTGAACTTCCTGAGATGAAGTTGCTCTATGCTGGCCAGACTTTGGCATGGCTTACCTGCAAGCCTCTGCTCTACTGTTTTGTTTTGTTTTTATCTCCCTCTGTGTGTGTTTGTGTGACGATGACGTGTTTCCTGTTGTGTGAACTTGACCTGTTGTTGTGTTTGAATGCGTGTGCATGTTTACTGTACATGTGTTTAGGAGTTAGACCATTCGAATGCGAGACGTGTCAGAGAAAGTTCTCTCGGTCTGACCACCTTAAGACACACACACGGACTCATACAGGTAAAACAAGTGCGTAAACTTTTATTTTTCCATTTCTTCTTCATTCATTTAATGTTTATACAAGTCTTGTTGCAATAAATAATTTATGAGTAAAATGTCCTAGTATTTTTTTTTTGGTACTAACTCTCTCTTTCTTTTGTTACCTGACCATCTTCCTCCCCAGGTGAGAAGCCGTTTAACTGTCGGTGGCCAAACTGTCAGAAGAAATTTGCCCGAAGTGATGAGTTGGTGCGACACCACAACATGCATCAGAGGAACCTCACCAAGCTCCAGCTCTCCATCTGAGTCCAGCCTTCAGCATGCGTGTTTCAACATGGAGCTTCTGCAGCATCCAGCTGAATCCTGACATGAAAATCTCATTTTTTAAGCTAAACTTTAAAGTTAGAAAACAATAAATTCACAAATCTGAAACACTGAATCATGTAAACACTCAAAAAATACAAGGGCCCACGTCTGTATATTTACTGTCTTTATGTCAGGACTGTTTTCATTCATGAGTTACTGTCTTTGCCCAGCAACGAGGTCAAAGGTCATTCATCATCTACATGCTGCCTCCTTCAAATTAGCACCTTTTCAGCTGTTGTAAATATTTCTCATGTGAAACTACTTCGAGAAAGCTTATTTATTATCTCTGTGGACAATAATTTCTTTCACTGGAATAATTCAAAAGGCAACGAAGTGCGAGTCTGTTTCTGTGTCTTCTCAACCAGCCAGAGACAAACTTCTTTGTCTTTTCTCTTAATTTTTAGCTTCACTTATAGCTTTTAATTTGAAAGGATCAATTTCAATGATTTGTGTCTGCATACAAAGCAGATATGAAGGTTTTAAATAAACTGATTAGACTAATGTGATTTTTTTGTTCTAACTTCTCTTTGTGGTGTGTAAATATTGCAGAACCTTTTCAGGTTTTTTTTATGTCTGCTGGGTCACACCGGCTCTGTGGCCGAGTCTCTCTGGTGGTCCAGGTGTAAATAATACGTCGTCACCATGGGAACTGAGCTCTTTCCATCGGGGAAAACATGTAACTTAATTGATATATTTTCTTGTGTTGGATCTGGAACCTGTTTTCTTTTTTCTCTCTGATGTGGTAATAAAGAAATAAATGTAAGTAAAATGTTTTGTACTTCTTAAAAACTGTGGTTTTATTCTGTTTGGTGTCTGTTTTATCACAGTAAAAGTCCGTCTATGCAGGTTTAATTCTCTGTTAGCTGTCTAATAAACTATATCTGGTTAAATCTCATGAAGTTCCCAATCAGATCTAAAAAAAATGTTTCTAACTTCCATGATTTAAGTTAAAATCAACTAATTTTCTTGCAATGAAAATAATATAAATTTTGCAAAATTGTTTGATCAAAAGAAGCAGTTTAAATAAATATAGAGTCAATAGATCAGCTGATCCCACAGGAGAAGGTTTTTCTGTTTATCATCCTGTTTATGATTTAAACAGCAACTTGGAAAAAAAAATCCCTGAAGTCATTTCTATCAGAGGTCAGATTTGTAAGGCTTAGACACAAACAGTTGCACACACACTCAGTACAGTACAGTACCATCCACTTTCCTCTCTTTATCCCCCTCCAGATTCCTCTTTGCATTCTTTGGCTCTGCTCTCAGTGAAAAAAGATAAAAATTAATGTGTTTTTTTTCTCAGTGTTTTTTTTACTGACATTTTTTTTCCTCTCTTGATCCCAAACAGTTTCCTTCAGGTCTTAAGTCACCACTTTTCTCTTTTTCTACCCTTTTTATAGTTGAAGTTGATTAAAAAGTCACCATTAAATCCTCCTGCATATGCGACTGTATTGCAAAGTTTATCATTAATTGTGTTTCTGGAAAGAAAACTCTGCAGATTTAAGAACAGATACAGATAAGTGCAAAGATGGATAAATGCTGAAGGTTTTTATGAATTTATTTAGCCAAAGCGTTGATGTAAATCAGACAATGTGTCCGATTTCCTCTGTGGCAATCCCCTGAAACTCCCCAGAGCTCTGGTGCTATATCTCAGCTGTCAGACAAAGCCTCCGTCTCCCATCCCTCTCTCTCTCTCCGCTCTTTGTGAGCCTGTGTTTGTGTGTTTTAGTGTTTAATCTCTGCTCCAGCCTCGTGCTGATGAGACTCTTTGAAGCCTGATATCTGTTCAGTGTTACTGCAGTTTTCTCCACTTTCAGTAGTCACATCACACACTGGATCTTAATGTTCTTACAGCAGATACAGACGAGGAGCTGAGAAGGGAAATTTAAAAACCTGTTTCAGAGGTGGAGCTCAGTGAGAACATCATCACATTTGATTTCTAATGAACAACAACTTGTTTTTATAAGTAAATAACATTTTTTCTTACTCTGAAAATAGAAACATTAAAATAAACCATTTGAAATGTCAAACTTGCAGCTTTTATTTGACTGATTTTTGAATTTCTCCCTATAATTATTATTACATTATATTTATTGCAAAAAAAATTTAATCAAACTGAATATAACAAATTGAATCATGATTCAAAATCATGTAATTACAGCTCCAGAGTGTCTATAAATATAGAAAAATAACATTTTAGCCAAGAAGATAAACAACATTATGAGCATAATTAAAGCTTGTTAATGCCTAAAATTAGATGTTTTATTTTCAGACCGGTCTAAACCAGAACAGCACAGATTAACTTGTTATTCTAAAAAAACAGCTCTGAACGCACGATGCCACGACCTCGTCAAAGTGGAACGCAACTGTGATAATATCAAACTATCAACTATAAAATCAAGTTTTGATGTTATTAAAGACCCACAAAGCTTTAAATCTTTCATCATTTAAAATCTTGAATTTAACATTTTCTATAGAAGAAACTGAATGTAGCAGAATATATTTTTTCTGAAATGCATAATTACAGTATATTATGCATTTATTTATACAATAGCATGAATAAAAGTATAAACATCATTTTACCTGATCCAGATTGATGTTTTTTTTTTTAAATCCGGAAAATATTAATAATAAAAATGTATACAGGAGGATAAACGTGTAAAATATGTTTATTGTTGCAGTTTTAAGGGAGAAATCCTGCTGATAATCAGAGTTTCATCTATGAATCTGGATTGATTGAAAATGTTATTGATTTCTGCATGTCGGGCTGTAAGGACCTGCAGCTGTGAGGCGGTGGTGAGGTGGAGGAAACACCTGAACCCAGCAGTGAACACCTGACGTGAAGGGAGCCGTCAAGCTGAAGAAGGAGTCCTTCAGATCTTGGTTAGATTGTGGGAAGACTTTGAGCTTTTCTTCAACCTGAAAGATACACCTTCTATAGTGGAAACTGGTTTTAGGGGTCTTGGGGTCTCACCAGAACTGAAGCCTCCAGGGTTGAGATTTGCCCTGGGTTCCTGAGGGTCCTGCATGTGGTTGTGTGTTGGTTGCCCCGCTTGTGCAGCAGGCCAGGGACAGTATCTTTAGATTGGATTGGTGGTCTTCCACTCCCTGCCAGGAATGGAGGAACTTCAGATTCAGGAAGAAGACTGTGGTTTTTGTCCTAGAGGATCACTGGACCAGCTCTTTGTCCTTGTACGGATACTTCAGGGTGGAGTTCAGGGGAGTTTGATCAACCAGTCTTCAAGTGTTTTAATGACTTGGAGTTCAGTGGGTTCCCTCAAGATGTCCTGTGGGGGACACTTAGGGAGTATGGGGTCTCTGGCCCCTCACTAAGGCCCATAAGGTCCCTGTAAAACCAGCGAGAGTTTGATTTGCATTGCAGTAATAAGTCAGACTTATTCCCAGTTGTTGCCCCGGTGACCCAATCCGGAGCGAGATGGATAGATGCCTGGACAGACAGCAGAAATGAACCGTTTTTAGTTTTATTCACCTGTGACTGGTGGTCTGAACCTCATCTCAGTCTCTTAATACATTTTTAACAATGTTACGACCTAAAATAGAAACATGAGCATAAAATTATTTGCTGTTTGTTTTGGACTTCGTGAAGCTGCAACTACATTTTTATAACAAATAATATCTGAGGAAAATCACAAGAGAACATAAACAAAAGTAAAAATAAAACATTGAATAAAAACTTTAGATAAAATTGAAACATTAACAGTGTCTTTGTATATTCCAAAGAAATGGTGGGGTGAGCTCACTCGTACTGCAGAGGTCAAAGAGGTCAGGACAGACTTTCATAAACACCTCAAACTCACATTTACACAACCAGCTGCAAATCCCTATCATGATGATTTCTGTCTCTATAGTGAAAAAACAAAGTACCCCATCCGTTTATTTTGCAGACTGTAATTCCCAAGAAACTTTGGCAACACATTGAGCTGAAGTTTTCATATTGAAACATGACATTGTTGTTTTTTGTTAATTACAATAAAATGTTCAGACGTTACTTGGAAAGAACATTTACTTTGTATAAGAAAATTCCTCCGCTAGTTCAAAAAGTTCAAGGCCAAAAAATATTTACAGTTTGAGCGAGCAGTTGGTGGGTTTCCAGAACTCTGCCGCCCCCCAGCGGTCAATCTGTGTCATTACATCTCATTCTGTCAGAGGAAGCAAAAATTATCAAAATTATCCTTAAACGTAAGAATTATCGAAAAGAATCAATTAAAATATTTTAAAATTGTATTAGTTTTAAGATCTTATTAAATAGTGATTTTTTTTTAACGAACTATGATGGAAGGCCCAGACTGGTCACGTGAGCGGTGGGCGGGGTTAAATCTTGACCTAAGCGAATCTTTGGTTGTTTACTGCTCGCTGCTTCAAACTCGATCGTTTCAAAGTGGGAAATTAACGCTGATTTTTAACCTAAACGTCAGACTGAACGGTTTTCTGATCATTTGTTTTCAGACTAACTTACGAGCGTTTTCCGGATTTAACCGAGTGACGGTGTCGGGTTCACCGCAGAGATCAGAGGTCACCTGAACAGGTAGGAGCTGGTCTTGGTGAGTTTATTGAGAGTTTAAATGTGACAAAAAGCTAAAAAGAAGTTAAACAGTTCGTTTTCGTGTGAACCAGCTGGTGACAAACACCTGTTAGCAGAGTGAGCCAGCTGTTTATCAAAGCTCCCAAAACAGTTTTTACTTGATTCAACTTTAACTGTTAAAGTTCACAGCTGACAGATGACGCTCAGTAGAGATTATTTGGTAAAATAGTTGTTTTTTGACTCTTAAACTGTTTATTTGTCACCAAGAAAACAAAACAAACCAGAAAAAGTGACCTCTGACCTCGTTGATCCAACAATCAATCTGTAATCAATAAAAGTTCAGAAGAAGAAAGCAGCTCACGTGACCAATAAAATCCAGGAACAGAGACTTAATGATCCAAATTAATTTATATACGAAACAATGTAAGTGTTGAAAAATAAGTTAAAACGCAAAAAAAAATACACTTTTATTCTGTATCTGAAGTTGTTTGTAATTAAAATGATGTTCCTGATTGTATCATATTAGTTTAAAACATTAAAAAACAATAATAAACTGTTGTGATTTGTTTTAACCTATATTTTTCTACTTGTTAATTGTGACAGAAATATGTTTTTATATAGTAAGAAGAATAAAACCTATTCATATTTTATTAGGTTTAAAGAAAACATCTACAAAATAAAAATTAGGAGAAAGAAGATAAAAAATAAAGATAATATAATATTATGGAAAATGAAGAAAGTTCTGAATATGTTTTGAATAATACTAGTGAATATTTCTACAGATGTATTTCCTTATTCTGATGGATTTGTTTGTGTTTGTTCAGCTCAGTGGCGGTGATGAAAGGATGGCGAATCCTCTGAGGGTTGAAGTGGTTCGACTCTATAAGAATGTGAGTTTTCAGTCAATACTTGATCCATTTGTTTCTGTAAAAGTCACAATTTAAAAAAAGAATCTAAATATCTAGAGATCAGACTTCGCTGCTCCTCCGTAATCATACGATTGTAAAATAACTGTGCAAGTTGGATTTCAATGTTTTCATTGGTTGATGAAAGTTTTGCTCAGACGAGTTTGTGTAGTAAATCCCGTCTACGAGGTTGTTCATCCAGCTGTTATATCTGTATTTCAATTACCATCTTTAATAAAATAGAGTGGAAAAAATCCTGAAATCAAACAATCAGTTTTTTGTTTCAGCTCCTCCGTGTGTCTTCTGACAGAATTTCTGAGTTCTTCCCTGTTTCATTTCAATCTTCATCCCTTCAGGGATGTTTTCTCCAACTCTTAATGAGAGTTTAAGTAATTTTTCTGTTCTAATTATTTTATTATCTAATTTCTTTGTGTGCATTAAACAGGCGAATGAACATCCTCACTGCAGTTGTTTTAAATAAAATATTATTTAACCTATAATGTGTCTTTGATGCAAATATAATAAATCGAAAGGTCAATGTCTGAAAAACTGTCAAAATATCTTAAAATGTTCAGTTTGTGAATAAATGTGGGATTTCCATTCCATGCTTCCAAGTCAATTCAGATATTCTAATAATGTTAATAATGTTATCAACCAATCAGAGAGCTGCAGGTGTCCTTGTTCTTCATCCACAGCTTCTCTACCTGGGACGCGAGTACCCCAAAGGCAGCGACTACTTCAGAGACCGTCTAAGAGCTGCATTTGTTAAAAACAAGCTGGTCCAGGACCCGGAGCAGATCAAAGCCATGATCACTCGAGGGGAGTATGTGGCACGAGAGCTGGAAGCCCTCTACTACCTGAGGAAATACCGAGCTCTGAAGAAACGTTACTACGAGGAGTGAAACCACCTGCAGACTTAAAGTCAAACAGAAAAAATCCTTTTATTAGATGTATCAGAGTGTACAGCAGCGTCAGTCCTGCAGAGTCGCCAGTGTTAAAAAACATGGAGGTAATAAAAGTACAAAAAAATACAAGTAGAAAGTTGATGAGTTCTTCATGAAACACTAGAGTCCAGTGAGTTGTTCAGTCAGGGAACCGGGGAGACCTGAGAGCCTCCGTCTGCCAGGTTCACTCTGCAGATCGGACACGTGACATTGTCCTGCGGAGAAACAAAAAGGGGTGGAGTTACATGTTTATCATGAAGAAAACAGACACTTTAATTTCTAATTTGTTCCTTTATATTTTAATCTGTGTGTTTGTGGACACCTGGAAATCGGCAGATCAGTTTCAGCTCGTCATCTTCTGTTTTCAAATTTGGTGACAATTTCTTTTAACTTCAAATTTTATTTTCTATCAAATTGTTTAAAAATTAATAAGATAAAAACTCTTTCTGCTCCAAACTCCCAGTAAAACCAGGAAGTCTTTACTCATCAGGCGTTACACACATTTGCTGTTACATTACTAAGCTGTCAGATTTGAGAAAGTCGAGTCATGACTAAAGCATGCGCACGAATCCCCTACCTTCAACCATCGGTCAATACACTGGACATGGTAGTCATGGAAACAGGGAAGCATCCTCAGCTTCTCACCATCATTGTAGTCACAGAAACATATCTGACACCTGTCAATCAGTGAGCAGAGGAGTGAGATGAACCATCAGCCTCACAGACCGGTTCAGTGACCATTCAGATCGGACCGAGTGCTGGACTCACTGGGTGTTCCCGGCATTGTTCCGAGACCGGAATGTTTTGGTGGGAAACCTCTGGATTTCCCTACGGGTCATTTTCTTGGACACAACGGCACCTTGATGCTCTTCGAACTCCAGAAGAGCCTGATGGCCAATGAAATAATGAGACTGTTTAAATCCTGATTGTTCTAAAATTAACTCTTCATTTGAAATCATTAATTATGATTCTGTGATTTTTAAAGTATAATTCATTAACTTTAACATAATATCAAAAGGGATAGAAGGAGGAAAATGTTTCTCCCGAGTTATTGGATCAGTGTTATTAAAAATAAAACTAAACACTAGTGAATCCAAGTTCATCAGGACGAGACAACAAAAGGTTCCTCCTCCTCACCTCGTAGTCGTTTCCCTGAGGATCATCGGAAAAGTCTGGTAAGATGTTTCTTCTTCTTCTGCTCCGCCCTCGTCGCCTGCGCTGACCAATCCGATCTGTTAAAACACACCAGCTTCATCAGTCGGATTATAATAGACTTAATTTCATGTTCATAACTGATCGGTCCTAATTTATTTACACTGTTGTCATCCCGACAGACCCGAGTCTTACTGAAGGGTTCTGATCATGACTTCTCCAGACTTCCTGAAAATCTTTCAAAATCTTTTTTTTTCTTTGGACTTTCGCTGATTTTTCCCTCAGTTTCTATCAGGTGGATCTTTGGTTTAAATCAGCACAAAATGAATCTTCTTTTTAAATAGTTTCAGCAAACTGAGGACAAATGAAGAGTCTGGTTTAAAAACTACAACAAAATCTGTCTTTTAAGGTGAAAGAGAAAGAAATGAGATCAAAGTGGTAAAACAACGTGTTTTTAAGTCAGACGTTATGTGTCGTACCATCTTCCACGTCCACGAGCGGCGAGACAGCTGCCAGAACCTGAGACATCCAGCTGGGCTCCATGTAGGAGTAATACTGCAGACAAAGATTCACACAGTCACCAAACTGCAAACCCAACCAGGGTTTGGTCTCAGAACCAGAATATGTTTCCATCCCAGAGAAAGTATTAATGGTCAGAGATCCAGCTGAAGCAGAGTTAAGAGACTTTCTACCAGCTCAAACAGCTTCATGTTTAGATTCTTGTGGCGTGACAACTTTGTGTAATTTTGAGTGATTTTCATACCCCGTGGTGGCTCTGCAGCTGCTGCTGAGGATGATGAGGGTGTCTCCTGAGTGACTCCTCTTGGTCAATCTGAGCCTGAACAAACAGAAACAGGAAGTTTGTTTCCCTGCCTCAGATGAGATATTTATACCTGAAGAAGCAGGAGGAAGCTTTTACCTGCAGGGTTCTAGCCAATGCCTCATCTTCCTCCATCTGTAATGAGCGAAACGTGGCCTCTTCATCATCGCTGATGACGATCTGCTCCACCACCTCTGCAGCAGAAACAAAGATACTCGCTAACTGCAGCTGTGTCAAAGTAAGAACCCAAAGAACAAAATGTAGTGCAGCCACGTGCTCAATGTCCGAACAGGAAAACAAGGTTAACTGTAGGAACCGACTCCTGACCTGATGAAGAGTCTCCTTGTTCTCCGCTCAACCATCTCCTCTCCTCCTCAGTCAGGAAGGAGAGGGAGTCTGAGCTAGATGCTGCTGTAGTGGCTGAGGAGGATGAAGTCGTCGTGTGGATCTGTTTTGATTGGATGACTGGCTCTGGTGTGAGGTAGGAGGTTGATGAGGAAGATGTTGATGAAGATGATGATGGACATTCAATCCAGCAGTCCAGAGGAAAAGCCCTCAGGGAGGAAGCTGGAACAAAGCCGGCGCTCTGCTCCGCCAGTCGCCTGCGCTTGGATTTATGTGAAAAACTCTGTCCACCGTTAGAGCAGCATTCTGGTTTAGCAAAGCTCCCCAAAGTCCGCTAAGATTAAAAACAACTTGTTCATGACAGAGCGCCGACCAGCAAAAGAGTAAACAACAACAACAACAAGCATCATCACAGTAACTCACTGGGCTGTAATTCTCCTCTGTGTTACAACAGCGTCTCCTCCTCTTTCCAACATCAGGGCTGAAAAACAACATGAAAAGTAAAATACTGATAGTTTCTTAGTATGATGAACAAACAAACAAATAACTGTATTCTGTACTTGTCCTCAGGTGTGTGTGTATGACTGAGACAGAGCTGTACCTGTCCTCAGATGTTTGTATGACTGAGACAGAGCTCTACCTGTCCTCAGCGGTGTGTATGACTGAGACAGAGCTGTACCTGTCCTCAGGTGTGTGTATGACTGAGACAGCTCTGTACCTGGGGGTTTCTGGAACGATGACAGACAGGTCATGGTAAAGAGCGTCTTCAGGTTCGAGCAAACATCGATTGAGACCTCTGGGACTGTCTGGTTCTGAGGAGGGACTGTCATCCATGGACTTGTTCAGTACCGACACACACCTGGTCCCAAAACAGATCGATCCCCGGATCCGGTTCAGACCATCAGTTGACCTGAATCGGTGAGAAATGACTCAGCTAACAGCGTCTATAGGAGTTTAATCTGACATAAAACCTAAATTAGCATGTTAGCCCTCAAAAAAAGCTCGGTGTTTACGTCATGAGTTTTTAAAATTGAAACCAACCGAACCGGCTTCACAAATTCTGTAAGAGCAGTTCCGTTCGCACAGAAACTAAAGTAGCCGCTGAAACATTAAATCAATCAAAAGTTACTGTCTCCATTAAATCTCAAATTATAATCGAGATTTAAAATCACTTTACCTCAAAATGTTGCTGTCTTACCCTCTTAACGGACGATCTGACGATAGGGTTAGATCGCGCCAAAACAGGAAACGCTTCTTGACTTCACAATAAGACTACCAACATCCGGTATTATCCACAAAAAGTACCGATAATTCCTTTCAGATGAAGGGACATTTACTTTCAATTTGAGATATTTTTATTTTTAAAAATGAAAGCAAAACAACAGGCAAATAATAGGATTTATTGTTCATTCGTGCAGAACAACTAGAAATGTAAAATTTAGTTATCTGGAGTATTAATAATAATATTTAAAATTAGAACTCAACTGAAAAAAATCCAATAAAAGTTATCAAAGAGGAGCTGAAACAGAGACTTTTTTGTAAAGATATTAATTTATTCAATCTTGATTTAAATGATAAAAAAACGTTATTACAGAATTTCTATTTAAATTCTTTAAGGGATACTTCTACAAAACTAAATGGTTTAACTGTTAATTTTTATGTCTTAATCTGCCTTTTTAGCAGTTGTGATTCTTTCGGTTTTATTTTTCAGGAAACTGTCCAAGTTTGAATATATAGAATAGTAAACTATGAAACCAAAATCTGGAATTGATGCTTAAAAATAATTTTCTAAGAAAATTAATAACTTTTTCTATAGATTTTTTCAAGTTGTTCATTAATTCCCAATAAAAACAAAGCATGTTTATTGTTAATAGATTTATTTTTACACACTGCAGAGTCTGTCTTTACAAACGGACTCAGGATGTAAAATACATGAACTGCAGGAGATGAACATACAGACATCTACAAGTCTAACAACCTCTTAACTAAAATAAACAGAGCAGCTAACTCTTTAAATGTCCTGAATGAAGAGAAAATATTCAACAGAAACTTCTGGAACACAGGAACAGTCGCCATGGAAACAGCAGCTTAGAAAATCATGGAATACAGCGACTTGCGGACTGTGGCCATCTCCCGCTGTTGCTATAGAGACAAACATCAACAATATAACATCAGAAAGCTCTGACATCATGACCTAAACCAACAATACCATGTTAATATTACTGTTTACTTTTATTATTTTTATTATCAGAAGGAGGGTTGCTGTGTTCTGTTAACATCTCAAAATTCCCAGTGAATTCTGATAGCTGAGGTATTTTACTGGAACACTGATGGTGTTGTGAAGATGTTCTGCAGTTATAAGGATGTAAGAAACACCACAGAACTATCAGCTGTACAATGTATTCTCTAAATCCAGCTGATGTCCTATGTGTGTGGTGCCAGTATCTGAGCCCAAAACAAAACTGGATCAAACTGGTCCTAACTTCAACATTTAAACCCCCAATCTTTTACTTTCAAACATTTCTTTCACTTTCTGGTTTATATCATATTAATCTAAAAGCCAAACACTTCATGCGTCACAAAAAAACTATGTAAAAAACACATTTTTGTAAACCTGTCCTCTGGTCACATTGCAGATTAAATAAACTGAATTGGTGTACATTAATCTGGTTTAAGTCTGATTCTGTCATTTCTTATTCTTGTGTTTCATAGAGACAGACAGAATGAGCCAGAATCTGCTGCAGAATTTTGTAACTCAACAAAAACTCACTGTGTCCATGAGGATTTTCTTCTGCAGGAGGGCCATCTCCTTCTTCAGCTCCTGTTGAGTCCCCTGCAGGAAAGCCTTTTGGTTCTTCTCCATGTCCTCGATATTCTAATGGAACACAGAAAAGACTTGAATTCCACTTTCAAACATTCAACAGCTTATTGAAGCTGTTTACATCAAAATGAAGATTTTTACAACACTTTCTGGATCAATCAGTTCCATCGTCTACAGAAGGATCAATTTTCTTCCTGCTCATTAAACATTTGTCAGAATTCTGTATTATCTGTCATTTAAATGAGTCTTTGTTGGTTTCTTGCAAAGACACAGTTTATAAAATATGATTTAATTTAGTAAAACTGGTTAAAGAACACAAACTAAATGATTAATTAAACATGAAAACAAGAATTCAGAGGATCGATCTGAAACAAACTCAGCTGATTTGCTGTAACTGAAGATAAAGTATAACTTAAAAAGATGTTAGTCTCTCTTTGCTTCCACAGTAGAAAGTATATTACCACAAGAACTAGTTTTTAAATAAGAGAATAAATGTGAATGAAAGATTTTTCTGCACTGTGACCACAGATGTGTATGTTGCTGCTTTTCAGTAGTTGCTTAGTAAAAGCCTTGTGTAAGGTTTGCATGTTCTCCCTGGGTTTTCTCAACGGGCTTAAGTTTCCTTCCACAGACCAAAAATATGCATGACAGGTTAAATCCCTACATTAAGCCTGGCTGTTTACGTGTTTGAATGATTGTTCATCTCTATGTGGTCCTGTGATCAACCGGCAACCTGTCCAGGTATAACCCCACCTTTTAACCCAGTGACTTCTGGAGAAAGACATCAGCCCCTATCTATGACCCTGCACAAGCGCAAGCAAGTATAAAAATGGCTAGATGGAAGAGGCCATGTTGACACCATAAGGAGACGTGTGCACATCAGTGACAACCCCATCATCTACCTGCCTACCTAAATAAAAAACTCACCTTTAAAAACTCCTCGTACAGTTTTCTGACAGTTTTCAGTTTCTGGTTTTGAACAACTCTGGCCTGCTGCAGAATTTTCGCCTGCTGCTGAAACAAATTCTGTAAAGAAACATGTAAAACACAACATTCCTGGTGACAACTGAAACTTGACATAGCCATTCTTATGTATGTGACATGGAAAGTGGTAAAAGGTTCTGAAAAACTAACAGAAGAAACAACACTGCCTCCAACTTAGCTACTGTCCTACAAAGAAGATAAGTTCCTTTTTGCTCCTGTTGTGGATGGTATCCATGGTGATACTTTCCAGTGAACAAAGCTCATGGAGAATGCTAACAAAAATGCCATAGTGATGCAAAATAGGCCTTAAAACAGTGTGTTTTCTTGCATTCAAAGAAACTAAATAGCATTAGTCCTTCAGTGACATAAAGAAAAAAGGAGCATCTTATTTTTGTGTCTATGTTGAAGATGAAACTGTCTAACTTATGCTGCTGTCAGTGTTAGCACCCACACTGAGGTTTTACTATCTGTGAAGGAGAATCATGCAGAGAAAAGAAATGAGTCAAGATGCTCTGAGCAGCAGAAAAAATAACTGAATCAAAGATTTGAGAGAGCAAACTGACATTGAGCTTCTCTTCCTGTTCTTCGGCTCGTTGGGCTTCAGTTTCCCACTGCTGCAGCGCAGAACAAACCTGCTGAGTGTACTGCTGAGTCACCTTCTTCCTGCATAAACATGGGGTTTTAGTTAGAAGACACAATATCAGGACTCAGGGGTCATGAGTTTGTTCATTTGTCTCAGATTATTATTCCATTTTGTCTGTATCTTTTGTTTTCAGTTTTTATCTACCCTCGTATCCGTGACAACAACTCTTTTACACTCTTCTAAATTCATCCTGTCTAAACCATGTTGTCTTGTCTCATTTTAATTTGTGCCTTTATCTTGTTTTTTATTAAATTGTTGTATTCTTGCTTTGTTTTTATTGTAATATGATCTTAAGTACTCTAAAAGGTGCCTATGAATTAAATGCATTATTATTAATGGTGTTAAAGAATTGGTTCATTCAGTCAATGCTTTGTTTCAGTGACATGTGGACATCAACTCCAAGAGTCTACCATCCAATCATCATTAGGACAGAAGCTATTATCTGTTCTAGAACTCACTGAATTAACAACACAGCAGCAACATGGGTTTGTTTAAGGTATGTGGATAATGATTGGTCAGCTGATTCTGTAAACATGTGGTGTAGTAGTTGGGAATCAGTCAGGTGTCTCTTTTTGTATCAAACCAAGCTTCAAAGCAATGATTCAAGTTTGAAGCATCAGTCTTGACACAGCCCATTTTTACTATTGTACAAAAGGCTGAACGATCGACATATATTATTCTAATTTTTACTCAGGTGTGCTAAAGTCTGGATCCAGCTCTTAATTTTAATATTTTCCTTCCAAACGTTTCAACTGGTATGGATCAACAGTTCAGTAGATATTCTGATGGTTTTCACAAGTTTTTCTTTGCACATTAGCTTCTTTGTTAGCTCAGTTCCATGTTCAGATTTATTCATTTATTCAGTTTTACCCAGTTTCAGTTCTTGTGTATGACCCATTTCAGAGAAATGATTTTCTTACATTTTTAAGCCCTTTCAGGCATAAAAAGGCTCTTAAACTCAAAGGATGAACCTATGCTGTGTTGACACGTGACTGAACACTGATCACCCCAGAGCTTAGACATCAACATTGACGCAGAGATAGGATCTTTGTAACACAGAATGCAAAAATGTCAAAAACTTTTTTCCCAGGATAAATGATATACATGCGGATAAAACCTGAATAATCATTGGCTGTGTTTCAGAAACAAAAGTCCAATTAAAAGCTTATTTTGACCTGGTTGAAACTTCTTGTTGAGACTTTTTTGTACATTTTAAAACATATTCTATGTCTCAGTAAATCAATAAACCCTCTGTTCCAAATCAAAGTGAAATATAAAGAAACAGATGTTATATAGTTCCTATTTTTAGGTTTTTCTGAAGTGGAAAAAAAAACAACCTTTGTCCATGGTAGTTGTTCCACAGCTGCTCCAGTGTTTGTTGGCTTCCCTTCATGTAGTTATCTGTCAGATACTCCAGGCGTTTCTTCTTGGCCTGCATCACCTTGCTGACATCGGCTGAAACAAGACAAACTAAACAGTAGCTACGTTTACATGGGCACATTTAATCGGAATAAACGCCCAATCGGATAAAAAATGCGTCATGTAAACATGTCAATCAGAATGTTTTGATCTGATGCAGCCTGATCAGAATGAAATTTACTTCCGATCTAGAGGGGTGGTTTTGTCCGATCTTCATTCGGATAGACGTGCATGTACACACCCGTTCAGAAAGAAAGGGTGAAAAAAGCCCACTGCGCATGTGTACAACCTCAGCGTGACGTCTTTCCGCTTTCGCAGACCCAAGTAGAAAACATAGTGGGAGGTAAACAGAAGTGGTCTGCTGGTGCAGTCATCCTGTCATCCTGCTCTCCTCTCCTGTGGTGGAGGAGCAGTAGTAATATGTATTCAGCCGCTAGCTTGGTTAATGCGACCAGTAAAAACCCAAACATAAAGGTAATCACCCGCAGAGGGTCCATATTGGGGATAACGTGAGTCAGCTCGAGCACACGATGGGGCGGGAAAGACATGCAGAAAGGACGGAGTTTGTTTACTTTTTTTTCTTCCCCCGGAAAGACAACTCGCTGTGCGCATGCTCAACTCATTTAACCTGATTGAGTGCTTGGTGCATGTGTACTCATGACATGATCAGATCATTTCAGTTAGTGTCCATGTAAACAGGGATTTGGGAATTCCGATCGACCAAGATTTTAATCAGATTGGGGAAATTTGGTGCATGTAAACGTAGCTACTGAGAAGCAGAACTGGATACAGCAGATGTGGTAACGAATTTTCAGGTGTTTAATGAAGCATGAGAGTGAGACATTCAGAAAAGAGGATTACCACATCATTCTTTCCGTGTTGTTCATAGAAACGATATTTGACGTTTACCTCGTGTTTCTGACTCTAGTATGGCTGCAGATTAATTCTTTACATAGTTCATACTCCAACTCACTGAGTCAGAACATCTACATTTGGTTCTAGAGAAGTCTTTCATTTCCACGTGGGTCTGATTTAGGGAAATACATCAATGAAGCATTGTAGCATTTTGCCAATTTATCAATGAAAACACCAGCTCACAAATGCTTTTCAATGTCCATGTAGGATGTAAACAAAGAGCTGCGTACCTGCATTCCATCACTTTTGGTTTCAAATTGAGACTGAAGCTCATAAAACATTCATACATGACTTAAAAGTATCGACCAACACAAATCTGTACTATGATTCATTAAACAAAGTTTTAATACTTCTAAATGTTTACTGAGACCCAAGTGTGTCAGAGACACTTTATGTTACTGCAATTAAACTGTGTAATATAACAGTAACAACACTGGGTAAAAAAACAAACATACTGTTCAACTTTTTAAAAATATAGTTGTGATAATATTTGACCAATGCCAAAAATTATTCACAGCAAATAGAATAGAAATGGCAGCTTACCCCCAAATTTCTCCAACATGGACATCACCTCATTTCTGAAAGAATGAGAAAAGAAAAGTTAAAGAATCTGTTAGAACAAACTTTAGAATATGCAGACGTGCTAAAACGTTTCATAATTCTAACTATTATGACTTGATGATGTAACAGAACTTCTCTATACAATATACTATAAATATGCAATAATATATTGAACTGTGACCGATCTGCCATTATTTTCTGTTCTGATAAATAATGAAAGACTGTACCCGACTGTAAACTTCTCCTCTTCAAAGTCAGCAGCAGGTCTCTTCTTTGCCAGCTTGTTAACTGGAGTTTCATCTTAAGACAAGTGAGCAGGAGAGAAAAAAAACAGCTTTTTACATTGTTCAAACTAACTGTGTAAACTGGCCACATCTGGAATATATTCTCTAGTTTTTGATCTGAGATACTTTTATCGAGTTTAAACATGCTAAAAAGGTTAATTAAAATTTTGAGCATGAACAGAAATCAACTTTAGCTTGACGTTAGCTAAGATTTACCTTCTCTGACATCATCTTCTGATCCGCTCAGTTCTTTCTTTTCATCGTCTTTACTAAAATCATAAACTGACTGAATGTGCTTTTCTTTCATGGGGTTTCTCTTCGTTTGTTTTCTAGCTGTTGCCATTTTCCAAACGTGCTGCGAGTTAAAATGAAAATATTACTGTTAATGCTAACATTCACCTCTGCAGATTGCTACAATTTTGTAAAGTATAATGTTTACAGTTAAGTTTAAATATCCACAAAAGTCGAAATTATATAATAACGTTTAACCGGGTCAATTGTTTGGCATTACGTTTAATTTTACGAGTTAAGAGGCTCAAAGCAGCAGATAAAACTACTACCTCAACGAAGTTCACAGCTCGAACCAAATTCCCGCCACAAACGGTGCAATGCGTAATTCTGTTTCCCCGGCAACAGCTGCACGCCCGAGGCGGGGGCGCGCACCAAATGTCTGTTGTTTAGATGAAACGATACAACGCTTAGCCTGTATTTCCCATTTTTGATTGTAATTCTTTAAAAGATATTCTTGATGATTCTTGCTGAAAAAGTTGTCTCACCACCACCAGGATAGAAATTATGTTGAACATAAATAGTTCATTGATTATAAATACGATAAATCAATCTCCACACTTCAGCAACAAATTTCTGATGAAATTACTTTTGCTTAAAATAAAACAATAATGATGTATTATAAAAATAATGCTGAGCTTTTATAGTTTGAACACACCAGTGTTTGGGATGAAATATTCAGTACTTAGTACGTCTCACATTTGGACAGTTCTGGTGAACCCTGCTTTATATTTGTTCGTCAGATAGGTCCAATTTACACATTAAGTTTACAGACCACAAAGAAAACATGCACCAGATTTAACCAGTGGCTATATACAAATATATATTAGACACAAGATGAAAAAGTAAGAAGTACTTCTGGAATAATTTCTAATTACTTTATTTTTATATTAGTATAAATGAAAACAATATATGAAAATAAGGTACATTAACAAAGAAATGACAGGAAATCTTACACGTAAAAAATAATGAAATATAGATTAAACAAAATTACAGTAAAATAACAAAAACTGCAAGAGATGTTTGTCCTTTCTCTCTTCAAAGGAGGAGCAGGTGATGCTTTCATGTGTCGCCTCAGATCAGCACAAATCTCTGGACAGCAGAGTCTCACTTCCCAGCCACCACAGACAGCTGGTCTCTGATGCGTCCCAGTCCATCCAGTATTGTATCCAGAGACTCTTTGCTAAGCTCCACTGTCACCGTGGAAACAGAGTCCTCACCAGCTGACTGACATGGATCCTCCATCTGAAAACACATCATATATATAATAATAATTTTATCCCATTGTGTCCAGCATCGTGTCCAGTTATCATATTAACACTCTTGTCAAAACGACACTTCTTATTCCAACCCTAATAACCCCGAGATGTGAGGTCAGACTCTCACCTTCAGCTGAACCAAGCAGGTCGGCACTGCCATCCGACTGAGAGAGTCTGATCCGGTCACCAAGTCCACTCTCCAGTCCAGGTCCTTCAGCTGAGGGAGGGACACTGCACACAGACAGACAGACACACAGGTGTTGTTGTTAGGACATTTGGTGTTTCCTGGTTCATGATGACCATCTGATGAGAACCTGAAACCTAAAGTGGGCCATGTTGTTTGGTTTTACCATGATTTTAACAGGCATATAATATAAGCAAGTAAGTTCTTTTAAAGTGGTTTCAGATCTTAGACAATAAACAGTAAACATTAAAATTGCTTTAAAATTAATTATAAATAAAAGAGTTAATAAAAAAGTTGACTCAGACAACTATCCAATGGTAAAATTTGTGTCAGGGAAATGTTGCTAAAAGTATGATTGGAAAACCAATTCAGTGTACACCACCATGATGCGCTGCTGGCGGGTTAGGCAGCCTCCATGGGTTCTTTTACTGTGGTAGAGGTGATTTCTAACTAATGAAGGACTCAAACTGAGATGTAAACATTGGATAAAAATCACTTTACTTTAGTTCTGCAGAGAAATAGTTTGATACAACTCACACAGACAGAAGGAATATTAAGATGGTATAAAATTCACTCACCTTGGTGACTCAGAGCCTCTGTCCTCCACACAGGACTGAAAAAAAAACAGGAAACATTATGATGTCACTACAGTCTGTAGTTACATCACTCTTCATTAATACCTGCTGAGGTGGCAGGTGGCTGACTGGTTTGAGAGATTGAGGGTTTTTCAATGTAAACTTACAATGAAACGTTATCATATGGTGTTAATGACATAAATCAAGGTCTGTGGTAACTTATTAAGGTTAGCATCATGATTTTAAATAATAACTGCCTAGTGGAACTCTGAGTGTTTCTGTGACACGGACCAGTTCTCCAGCAGGATCTTGGTGATCAGATTCTTCAGATTGGAGTGGAAGGACTCTGGGAAGATGGCGAGGATCTGCTCCGGTGATGTGAGATTATGGAACATGGTGTGATGCGACAGCGTGTGGAGGGACTCAATCAGCTTTGGAAAGAAAAAACAAAGACCTGTTCTCAAAATTAAGAATAATAAATCAGACTTGACAGACATTTTGTGTTTATTTGTTTATATGTTTCTTTAAGAAACAATCATAGTTTTTTAATGTGTCTACAACAGGGTCTGCTGCTTTGTTTTGCTTTGGCTGGTCATGAATCCTGTAACTACAGCTGTATGACTAAGATCAGAGAACCCAACCCTCAGGTTTCAAAGTGGTCATGTATGCAGACCCTCAGTCTCTGCACTAACACCTTGGGGTACATCTTCATCTTAAAATTTGACTAAATTAGTTTTTTTTACTCTAAAAAGGAAATTAATTCCTCACACAAACAGTAGGAAAGGTGTGTGAGTTACCTGAGTTGCCTGGGACGCAGGGATGCTGAATGTGGTTGCAGTGTTTTCTATCAGCTGACGACTCGAACCTCTGTGACTCTGAACACAAACATCTCTCACTGCTTCTTTAGACGGTGCCTAAAGACAAAAACAAACAAACAAAACCACAACATCAACAAAATGCATGACATAACCCAGGCTGTCCAACAACCGTTTTAACATCAAGCCCCCGATGTCGCTCTAGTGATCTCCAGGAAGTCTGCTCCTCGCAGTCTGCATCTGTATCAGTAAATTCTTATGTGTCATTGAGCATATCTCATGGAAACTCTGTGTGCCTGCGGCAGTCTGGTAAGAAACAACATCTCATCAGTAAAGATTCAGCTGCTGAAACCTTCTAAAGACCTTCTTAACTTCATAATCCAATAACAAGTTGCAATCACATCTTTAATATTCAGGTTAATTCAACAACTTTGTTTCTGAACTCAAACGCAACAAATAAAAATACGATTTTCACTAATTGTGCAACATTTTATAATAAAAAACAGTTACAAATGAATTAATGTGATTTAATTTCATAACAGGTAAAAAAAAATTCACGGTTAATACCTTTAACAGAAGCTGCAAGTTGGTAAAATCTTCGGAGGTTATATCAGACGCCATGTTGTCACGTGATGAGTCATGTGACGCATAGTTTATTGCTATGCCTGATGGGAACCGAAGTACATCCTAAAATATTTTGTTGGCCGTAATAACTTGAATGAGAAATACCTAATTCGAAGTTGAGTGGTAATTCGATTAGATTTAATAAAATCTGTAATAATAAAAATTTAAGCTGCGACATTTTGTCATCGCCAAACTCAAATTAATTTTGAAAGAATTCAAAAAAATAGTTATATATAGTGGAAAATAACGAGGGTAAACGTAGTGCATTTATGAATAACTGTTAAGTGTTTTCATGCTGAATAAAAATTGATGCTCAAGAGAAGCAGATTAAATCTGAATCAAATATAGATTCAAATATTATTCTGAATTATAAACAGGCAAATTTGGTTTTAATTTAATCTGAACGTTTATCTCTCTGAACAAGAGAGATACTCATGATTATTATAATTAGGACAAAAAATAAAACATTTTACTCCCCCCCACGCCCACCTGACCCTGAAGGGATGAGTGGTTTCCGGTCCTAATTTCCGGTCTGTTTACGGCGGGGACAGAATACTGTCTCCGGGGAACGGCGCTCTTTAAACGGGAAGCAGGCAGTCAGGACCCGGCGGGAGTCCCGCCGCTCGGTGAGTTCAAGATGTCCGTCTCCGGGATGAAGAAGCAGCTCCACAAAGCCAGCCAGGTAAGGGATCCGAACTAGGTGAAACCCGATTGGTACTTTTCAGGACAGATTGTTATTTGGGTTAAATTGTAGTTGAGCGAGTCCTCTGGATTTACTGCGACACAAGGCCTGCAGCTTCACCCAGGATCGATCAGTCTGATCAACATGATCGAAACTTCAGTGGCATCATGCTCGTGTGAAAAGTGTAAATAAATTGGAGCGTTTTCCTTTTTTTGTTTATTTGTTTTGAATTGTGTTTACATAAAATCTGAAGTAAAGGCTGTTGAGTAAAAATATAGAAAATCACATCACAACAACTCTGGAAGTTTTTCATCCCAGATTTTAGGAATATATTTGGTTCTAGTTCCATTTCAAATGTGAGAGAAATCACTTTAAAGGTCGTGAAGTCTGAACTCATCGTGAATCCACTTGCACTTACAACTTCCTGTATTTTGTTTTTGAAATGGGAGAAATCTTTGAAAGGACAGAAGTTTGTCCTTCATATATTTTACATGGGATTCAGTCTCATGTTTCCTATTAGCAGCAGTTTTAAATTGATTTTGTAACATTTTATTTTTAAAAATGACTTTATAAATATTTCCAGAGATGTTGTGATGTGTTTTTTTTTAATGCAATGAAAACTCAGGTTAGTGGTGAGTCTTTGCCTCAAGAACCTACTGGAGGGATTATGTGTCCTCTGGGAACATTTTGGGATCCCCTGGACGACCTGGATAGTGACACTGGGTTAAGAGATGTCTGGTTTTCTCTTTCCGCTGCGACCCGATTAGGATAAGTGGAATAAGATTGACAATGTCTTTACAGACCCGCTTCACCGAATTCAGAACAAAAAAAAAACAAATGTGATCCACCACTAGAAAACATCTTCTTCATCAGATTCTAGCTTTTTACAAGTATTTTCCAGCCTTGCCTCTTGCCCAGTGACTGCTGGAGACAGACACCATCTCCCCAAGACCCTGAACAGGAACAAGCAGTTATAGATAATAAATGACCATGAAATTTACCAGTGAAAACAGAAAACAATGTTCTTGTAAAAAAAAAAAAAAAAGGTTCCAAAACTAACAAATCAAACTTTAAAATTTTTTTTCAACGTTTCTGTAAATTAAGCTTGTCAGATCTTCTGTAGCGGAAGTGTGTGATAGCAGCATGTGTGTGATCTGCTGCTGCAGCTGCTGAACGAAAGGCTGATGGGAGCTGAAGGAACCAGGCTGGATGAAGATTTCCTGAACATGCAGAAGGTAAATGACACAGGTGAGATCTGAGCCTCCATCAGATCAGAACTGAAACCAGCTTCTTCTTCTGTGTTTCAATCAGATGATTACGGTGATCAATGGTCTGCTGGCTGAGCTGCTGACCAGAACCACAGAGCTCCTCCAGCCGAACCCAGGTACTGAACCTGCTCCAGCACTTTCACATTTAATTAATGTTCTTACAAACTAAATACCTTTATGTCTCTGCAGCTTACAGAGCAAAACTGAACATGCTCAGCACCATCTCCAGGATTTGGGGGCAGTCAAGGACAACAGGATACCCGCAGACAGAGGGGATTCTGGGAGATTGCATGTTGTTCTATGGCCAGGACCTCGGACCTGCTTCTGAGTTTGGTACAGTGTGACAGTAAAGATTTTTTGGGTTTGATTTTGTAGAGCCATGACTCCTGTTTTTCTTAATGTGATCCCTTCTTCACACTGTGTTCAGGTGGTGCTCTGACGGCTGTGGGCGGAGCTCTGCATCAGGTCGGTCAGGCCAGGGATGCTCTGGACATCACCGTTAAACAGACCTTCATCGATCCCCTGCAGGGACTCCAACACTCGGAGCTAAAGGACATCAAGGTGAGTCAAAATGAAATCAGGACATTAAAATCCAACTTATTAGGTTTTGATGCCAAAGCAAGTGGCTGTGGCGTGTCTCTCAAACCTTATTTACTTGTTCATCGTTTGCATGTTCTTGTTTTTCCTGGTTCAGTACCAGCTGAAGAAGGTGAATGGTCGTCGTCTGGATTTTGATTATAGGAGGAGACGAAAGGGGAAAGTGACAGCAGAGGAGGTGCGGCTGGCTTGGGAGAAGTTTATCTCCTCCAAAGAGCTGGCTGAGAGGAGCATGTTCATCCTTCTGCAGAACGACGTGAGTTTGAGGTTCCTTTCTTGTCTCAGTCGTTATCAGATTAAAGGACTTATTCTGATTGTTAACATCAAGCAGTTTAGGATTTAGAGGTTAAACTGAGTCCCAGTTTTTGTTGAAGTAACCTCGCTGATGTTTCCTTTTACAGGCAGATCTGATCAGTCAGCTGTCTGCTTTAGTCACCGCGCTGCTCGACTTCCATCGCAACGCTCAACGTATCCTCCTGGGTGTCCATGGCAACCTGCAGGCCAGGTGAGTCTGGGTTCAGCATCACTTTTAAATTCTGATGCTTTAATGGAATGAAGTAAATCCCTCCGACTCGTGTGTCCTCCTGATTCATCAGGATCAGATGTCAGTCAGCTGATGTCATCCATAACAAAAACAAAGATTTAACAGAACATATTTTAATTATTTGTATTTTTCCCTCTGAATGTTTTGTAAATGTTGCACATCAGGCTGACGGTTGCCAGCAACAAACCAGAGCGGTGGTTCAGGTCCAGAAAGGTCCGACTCAGAGACGAGCACAGCGGCACCGTCGGGCTTTTCCATCACCCATCAGACACACTTCCTGTGTCCTCAGGTTACAAAAACTTTGAATCTGTCTTCTTATGTCTCAGGGTTACACCAGTCAGCCATAACATTATGACCACTTGCAAGTGAAAGCGGTTATCTGGTTGCCATGGCAGCGGTCAGTGGGAGAGCTTTGTCACGTAGCAGGTGAACGATGTGTTCTTCAAGTAGTTTGAAAGACGCGGCTGCTACGACCCGTTTAGAGGTAGTCAGGTAACATGATGGAAATGGATCCATCTTCAGCAGACCTCAAGCAACCACACGGTTGTACAAATAGACTTATTTTTAACTACCAGATGGAAGGAGGTGGTGGAAAAATCTTGTTTCCAAATGAATCAGGCGAGTGAATTTGATTAAAAAAAAAGGAGTTTATTGTAAAATCATGTATGACTGAGAGCAGTCAGTCAAATGATGAAACATCAGAATGAGGCTCTAAAGCTTGATGCTTGTCGAGCTGTTTTATAGTGCTGCTACAGAGAGATGATCAGAACCCTGAATGTCATCAGAACTCTGTGTTTAGAACATCCTGATCAGAATCTGAGTACTCGTTCATGAGGAAACCAGGAACAAGATGTTTTAGGTTATAATCATTAGTCACTGCCTCATGTTTTTACAAATGAACATGAGGTAATCTGAATTTCCTCTGCGACGGGTAAAACTTCAGGGTGAACTGAAGCCTAAAATAACAAACAAAAGGAACGACCTGAGTATTAATCAGTTTTGCCTTCAGAAAATAATTAAATCAAATGACAAGCACTTAACACAAGAAACACAAGAGATCAAAGTAAAAGGCAGTTCACTCATACAAACTCCTTGATTTAATTTAACTCTACAATAGTACAAAGCTGCATAAAAACAAAGGTGTGGTGGGTTGGGATGAGCAGAGGAGTGGACCGTCAGCAGCAGCATCAATAGAAATACATCACGTCCTCTTCAGGCACCAATCAGGAATCAGCAGGTTCTGGGGATCACCAATCACAGGGACGTACCTGCACACGGAATTTTACATGTTGAAATCTGATACAGCTGATGACTGCAGACGTAACGTTGATGCTGACCCAGGTGGGTCGGAACATCTCCAGAACTGAAGCTCTGTGGGATGTTCTGGTCTGTTGTCAGAACCTACCAAGAGTGGTCTAAGAAAGGAATCATGGAGGACTAAGAGTCACTGAAGCCTTTCTGTGGTTGTTCTGATCCAGTAGAAGAGCTGGTTCTGATCTGTTCTGTTTGGTTCTGTGTAACTACTGATGGCTTTGAGTGTCCATGCTGACCCATGTCCACCACTCAAAGCTCCTACAGTTGAGATCCATCAGAACTGGACCATGAAGCAGTGGAAGAGGGTGATCTGGGTTCATAAATCCTATTTTCTTTTAGATTGCGTGGATGGTCGGGTCCGTGTTCTGCTCTGAAACTTCGGGTCCTTCCATTCATGTGGATGTTGTTTCTAGGAAAACCTCTAAAATAGAGACAAAGTTTGAACATGGAAGTTCCACCTCGAACCTTCCAGGGCTTAAAGGATCTGCTGGTGGTGTCAGATACCAAAGCAGAACTTCAAAAGTCCACTGGAGTCTGGGCGGAGATGGATCAGAACCGACTGAAAGCAAATGCTCCATATTAGATAGTGGTCTGATGGTACGGCTGCTCAGTATGTCGTATACTTACTGTTTGATTTGGAAAAAGTTAAATAACACACGTTGTTCTGTCTGTGATATTCTGTGTGCAGATGAACCGTTCACAGTGGTACCGTTCAGACCCGGCAGCCCCATCTGCAGTTACGGTAAGAAAACACAAGCATCATTGATGTCTTATCAGATCGGGTCTCTCGCTGTAAATAACGTCTCAACAAACACAAATTCTCAGTTTTACAAAGCAGAAATGATCAAAGTTCAGTCGACCCGCCTTGCTTTGACTGAAATTTTACACGACTGAATTTGGACCCACTTTCTGTGATTTTTCATCTAGGTGACAGGAACCAAGTCCTGGATCAGCCCTGTTGCCGGGCGATGTACTCCTTCCTGCCAAGCCACGAGGGTGAGCTGGAATTCGGTGAAGGTGACATCATCATCCTCACCGGCCAGGTCGACGCCAATTGGTTTGAAGGCACGCTCGGTGGCAGATCGGGTCTACTTCCTGTTAGCTACGTGGATGTGCTGGTACCTCTGTCGTTACCATGACAACATCTCAACAAGCTTCATGCTAGATTTCAATCTGACCTCAAATAATATGCAAGTTTTATAGCTTCTTTTTTTTTTTTTTTTACTTTTTAATGAGCAAATATTTAGTTTGGAAGATGAAAATTAGTTTTTTCTCATGTGAGTTTGTTTCATAATAGTTAAAAATCACTGCATTTGAGTCTTTTTAGATATTAATCAGGACAAATCACATGATTGTTGTAACATTCAATTTTTTAAGCTTAATTCTGTTGTTTTTTTTTTTTGTTTGATTTTTTTCAGAAAAATGAAAAAAAAATGAAATCTTACATTGAAATGAGTCCAATTACAGAAGAACAACATTGTAACACACTGTATGATTATTTAACAAAAACAACCATAAATCTTGATAAACTGATAATTCCCAGTAATCATCAAATATAACTTTGTGTTATATGTTGTTCTTCAAAGTTTGCCTACATGGTGTTATTTACCATGACTGAATGTTCTTCAAGCATTGGAAGATTCAGTGATTGTCTAAAGTCACGTGGGGGTTTTTGCACAGTGAGGAATCAGAACCTGAAGAACCCACCAGGAATGTGCTTGCTATAACAAAATAATGTATTTTTAACCTGAAGGTAAAGTGTTAATCATCACCTTTGGTCGTGCTTTTTTACTTTCCTCTGGAAGAATGTGAAGTTTTCTTTGCAGGAAGATTAGACACAAACGTCTGATCAGAAACCTTTTTTTAAAACTCACCTAAGATGTTTTGAATACACTCCCAGTCAGCAGGTGCTGATGTTTTGTAACTGTATTGTCATTATAGCGATGTTTTTTGACAGGAGATACGTGCACAGTCTACACAAACTGAGTTGTTCTTACTGAGCACATAGGCAGGACATCAGCTGTCAGTAACAAGTACAATAAATCACAGAACAAACTGTCACAATAAGATACAATATTTAGTTGGACAAAACTATAATCCAGGGAACAAATAAAACAATTTGAAACAAAGGACGCACAGATGATGTGTGTGGGGGGGGTGGTATATGAGAATTCTGCTTCAGGTGGGTTAAAAGGCAGCTCAGGTATAAAGACCCCAAGGTGAGTAGCAGGTGCAAAAACCATCCAATAGCTGTTAAAAAACCCACAAAACTTCAACTGTAATACGTCACCTGATGTGCCCAGTTTTTACTGTACTTTCAAAATAAAAGTTTCAGTGAATGCTCAAATAAACTAAAATGATTATAGTGAGTTAATCTGCCATTTGACAGCAAAACGTGAGATAAAATAAGAAGTTCAAATTAACAGCCGTTTTATGATTGTCAATATCTCTAACTCAGGTCAGTTCAGAACACACTGGGATTTTTAGAAAAGACACAAAGATATTTCAGGGATTCTGTGCAGAAAGATGTCAGACAAAACAAAAGCAAAGGAAGAGATAAAACAAACTGACTGTAAAGAGCTTCAAGGTTAAACAAATCTTTATTATCCTCCTGGAGCAACAAGAAATCAGCACAATCTGATCTCCAACGACAAAACAAACAACAAAATGAAAAAGACAGAAGAGCTACAAATTTATTGAAAGCAGATTTTGACAGATATATTGACTCTCTCTCTAAAATAAGAACTGTTCTCAGATCATTACTGGTTTTACAGTAAAAAATCTTAACAAACATTTCAATCTGTTTGAAGCAGTTAAACACTGCTGGTTAACGTTGTTCACAGTATTTAAACATGAACTTTCAAACATAGTAGAGAAACACGTTAGATGATTCATGGGGGGGGTCCTGGTTTCATGGGTCCAGAGCAGAACCACATTTAGAACCAGAACTTTTCTGCTGGAGAAGCAGGAAACATAAAGTGCAGAGTAACGTGGAATCCAGAAATCTGAGATTGTACAGCGAGTTCGCACCTTGACAACATTTCTTTCATTCACTTGTTTTCACTGTGTCTTTATTTTTACATGAATTTAATCCTGTATTTCTGTATTTTTTAACCTTTAATGATTCTCTTTAACGTTCCAATAATCCAAACGTAATGTGATCGTGCCTTTACAGTGTTTTAATTTGACTGTTATTTACTTTAATCTGATTTATTCCTTTTCTTTTAACTCATTGACCGTGTTGTTTTACTTTTATGTTATTGATTTGTTTGATTTTCACTCCAGTGTCAAATCAAAAATACTTTATTAATCCCTGAAGGGAAATTCAGTAATTATTAATAATTATTATTCAACTTTATAAATAAGATTTTCAAGCAGTTCATTGCTTCACAGCATAATATTTTTTAAAAAATGTTTGTACTGTAAATTATTGATTTATTGTTGGCACATAAGTTTTAAATGGTTTAAAATCTTTTATTAGGGGATTTTTAAACATCCACTCAGTTGTAAAAGACAAATCTTTATGAGATTGTTGCATATTTTTCTTCAGGTGTAAAAATACACTGAATATTTCAGATTAAAATAGTTTAAATTTGTTCTAGACGGGCTGAAAACCGTGAAATATTGTTTATAAAGGTAAAAAAATCCACTCAGCTCAGTCAGGTTTGTTTTAGAAACTGAAAAAGCTACAAAAATCAAAGTGGCCCCTAAAATGTGGAAGTAATGACGAGAATTGACAGTCTGCACTAAAGCTGCTTCTTTTGTTTCTGTTTCTTAGATCCACAAATTGTAAATAAATTAGAACACTTACAAATAATCATCTGCATATTACCAGAATTGTTGGACATTCCCTTTAATCAACACTATGAAAAATCCTGAGGTTAAACATAGATGAGTGTGAAATGCTGTAGCTGAAATAAACTGTACTGTAGTAGATCTGCAGTGTACACGCTGTACATGTTTTACACGCTGAAAAAAGCAGGTCAAATAAATCTGATGACAGATTTTTGTAGATACATCTGTGAAAGATGTTTTTATTTCTCGTCTCGTCCAGGAGAAACAGCAGGGAGTTTGAGATGAAACAGTTTCATTTCACATTCAGGAAAAAGTGTCAGATTATCTGCAGAAGATGTTTCTGTGTTTTGTTCATTTCTATGTATGTAACCTTATTTTGATATAAAATGATTTATTTCTGTAGAAATTTTGATGCTGTTTGAAATAAATTTCCAGATGTGGAATAATGTTTTGGTGATTTTAGGTTATTTTGCACAATTTTGGTAAACCTGGGATGCCCTTGATTCATCTGAGAAACCAAATATTTACTGAAAAACTCTGTGCTAACGTTTCCCAGTTTCTTTTTTTTTTTTTTTTTTTTTTTTTTTTTTTTTTTTCTTTTCATTTTTCAATCAGCAGTATTAGTGTAAAACTACATTGAACTAAATATCTTGAAGATTAACTTTAAAAAACTGTAAAAGGACAAAGACTGCAGATTTTGACTTTGCAAAGTTCTGCATGCACGATTGTTTGTGTCAGTACAGAAAACGAAAAGTAAAAGAGGAAATTCAGAACAGTAATAGGATGGAAGTGTGATTTTATGATGAACTAAATTGGATGAGGAGATGGTGCTGGAACTTCAACACAGAGAGGAGCTAAAGTAAAGAACTGTCTCGAAAAATTTTGTTTAATGATTGCATAGTTTTTTTCCCACAAACCAGACAGGTAAAAAAAATAAAGTATAAACAAGGCTGATGTGCACATTTTCTCTGCAGTCATATTTTTGTAGTTGCAGCATGTGGCCGAGAAGCGGCGCTGCAGCTGTTCTCTACTTCCGCCTGTGTGTTTAAACTTCCACCGGAAGTACCGTCGGCCTCTTCTTCCAGGCCGATCCAACATGGTGGGTGAAAATTTCATGTCATTCTGTTTCATCCTGAATAATCTTCCCTTTTTAAAGTTTCATAGCCCTTTATAGTCTTACTATCGAACACCGGAAGGTTTCGTTTATTTGATGGTTGTTATATTGATGTTAGATGACGCAAGCAGAACTGATTATTTGTTAATGAACGGAAACGCCGTTCGGTTGAATTAGCCGCGGTTTCTGTTCAAGCGGAGGAGAGACCAGACCTGTTGTTTCTGTTTAACACCGACCGTCAAAAGGTTTAAATTACCGAAGACACCGGGAGCTAGAAGGTTGAGTTACCAAGTAGAGGAGCTGGAGGACGGTGAAGGTGTCGCTGTTTGTCGTGAAGTGGTTGTAGGTTGAGCTGACAGGTGTAAACCTCTGGTAAATGCAGTTCGGACAATAGATCATATGTATCAAATTTTCGAGAGATTTAACAGAATCATTGATAAGACACCAGTTGTCTAGTCTGTTACTAACATTAAGTGGTGTGAAGAATCCAGGCTTCTCTAGTTTACAGAGTGATGGAGCTTCAGAGGAGGAGTAAATGATGAAGTCGTGCTCCTCACTGGATAAACTTGTGGAGAACGTGTCTAATTGTCATGTTCCCTGAGACTGAATCGTTTTTGTCTGCAGGGACGAGTCAGGACCAAAACGGTGAAGAAGGCCGCCAGGGTCATCATCGAGAAATACTACACCCGGCTGGGAAATGACTTCCACACCAACAAGAGGGTGTGCGAGGAGATCGCCATCATCCCAAGCAAGAAGCTCCGCAACAAGATCGCCGGGTGAGTCCGTCGCTGAGTGTTTATCTCGCAGGTGTGACGATGCCGTGGTCGTTCAAACCCCAGAGGCTTTTTCCAGGTGTGATTGGTTATCTGACCACAGACCTTGTTGAAAATAGTATATGAAGGTATGTGACACATCTGTTGGAGAGGATCCAGAATCAGTCGCTACTCCTTATTTCTGCTCACATGTCACAAAACAAAAAACTATAAGTCAATATGTTCTGTGAAGGTGGTTGGTGTGTGTTAACTGACCACACCTACCTACACCTGTATCGAAAGGTGACCTCAGCAGTCTTGTGGCTCTGGTCATTATTAATACAGGAAGATGAATCTGAGAGCTTTTCCCGTGTTTGAAGGACTGTCACTTCCTCTCAGACCCTGTTGCTCTCAGACAGATTCTGTCCCTGAAACCGTCTCACCTGTCCAGATTCAGTGCAGATCTCAGACCAGGTGTGTTTGTGTCTTTTGTGTGAAGGTATGTGACACATCTGATGAAGAGGATCCAGAGAGGTCCAGTCAGAGGAATCTCCATCAAACTGCAGGAGGAGGAGAGGGAGAGGAGGGACAACTATGTTCCTGAGGTCAGTGATGATGATAAATACGTGGATCTGAGAAACTTTACTGCTTCTTACGCTAGTAGTGGTTTAATTTCAGCTGAAAATAAACAGCTTAAAGCAATGATGATCAGTGTTCCTTAGTTTGGACATTATGATCAGTTTTTTAGCTTTAATCGTTAGTAAAATCAATCACCATCTTGTTTGTGTTTAAAACGTCTGTTTTTATTGTATGTTGCTTACTTTACCTTCATGTTATTGTTCTTAAACGTGTCATGATAGTGATCAGAAAATGGTATTGTTCATCAAGAACATCCTGGATGTTCCTTGGTCAGGTGTCTGGACTCTCACCTGTTTGACAGGTGATCTGAGGGTTGCTGTACTTCACTGTAACTGTCAGAAGAAATGTATTAGATCTCTTACTTCTGAGCTCAGTGGTTCTTCTGTCAGATCAGATTTCCTTTCTTTTAAAATCTCCTGTATCGAAAGTGATCATTGCGTGTCTGTCGCCAGGTCATTGATAGTACAGGAACATCAACCCGAGAGCTTTTCCCGTGTTTGAAGGACTTCCTGTTTCTTTTGAACCCTGATGCTCTCAGACAAAACTTTGATGGGTTCATCTCATCACGGGGCTTCTGTGTTGTTTAAATCTTGAATGTCTGAACAGAAAGTGAAGTTTTTAAAAGCTGGCCGCGCAGCAGCAGTTTGTTTTAGAAACCTTCCACGAAACAAACATCTTGTTTCTCTGCTGGAATTTACAGTCAAATATTTCAGATTAAATCATTAGTAACATCAAATGTGCAACTTCTCGTGTTTTTGTTCTGAATATTTTCTTATGAGGTTAAAAATTGTGAAATATTTTACTGTTTTACATTGACTGCAAGTCAGAACATTTTAGTAAAACAATCCAATTAAAATAGAACTTTGGGATTGAAGGAGAAGCTTTCTGTAACGTTCTGCTGAACTGTTAGTTAGCGCACAGCTGGATCACAGCTGCTGCTGAGTGTTAAGTGTGTTAACAGTCCTAACAGAATGGTTGCTGTTTACCTGTGCAGGTGTCTGCTCTGGACCAGGAGCTGATTGAAGTTGATCCTGACACCAAGGAGATGCTGAAGCTGCTGGTAAGTCTCCACATTTCACATTTTAACTGTCCTTCACTTGTTCTACATGTATTTAAGACTTCATTACTTGTATATTTTTTATACACCTAAAAAAACATAGAATATGTGGTGCAATAACTGAAACCTTAAGAATTATTTATGTGCTAATAGTATAAAAACCAAAGCTGGATAGTTTTATTGTTTTGAATTTGTAGTTAAAAATCTGTTTGACTCGTGCGTCACAGAAACAACTTAAAAATTGAATTTTCATTGAAGTCGAGGATCAAGAGGTGTGAAAGGACGAGATGAAGAAGTTCAGAGCTTTAAGAAGTTTAGTGAAGTGGTTTTGATCATTTTGACGGGGGCGTTTCAGAACTTGTTAGTGGTTTCACAGACCAGAGGGTCGATCCTCCAGCAGATCTTAAGGAACTTTCTGTGAAGTTTGAAAGCAGCTGAATTAATAAACTACAGGTCTGACAGTCCCTGATGTTCTGAAAGATGTCAGAGACTCAGGCTGCAGCGGGATGTTCCTGTGTTATGTAACTATTACTGTCAGCAGCTGCTGCTTGTTGCTCTCCAGGATTTGTAAATTCTTCACATTAATTTAAAACCACTTTAAAGAGGTCGAAAAAGTTGAGCTCACCTTTTGTTCATGTCTGTTTTTATAAATCAGACTAAATGGTGCAGCTGGTTCCCAGTTATCAGAAACAAAAACCTTTTTATAGCTTGTCTGTGATATAAACATTAATGGATGAGAGAAAAGCAAATCTAATTTTTTAGTAAATTCTTTGTTAAAAATGGAAACGGGTAGAAATCAGTTTTGTTTATAAAGATTGTAGCAGCACATCAGACTTGAATCATTGTGGAATATATTTTAACATGATGCTTCTTATTTCTGCTCATAAAACAAAAACACTCAAAATAAAGGTTCTTAAAGTTTAGTGTGTTTTAATTTAGTTTAGAAATAAAATCTTATCATTTTGCAGCTAACAGAGTAATAACTCAAGCTGTGAAGGTGGTTGGTTTGTGTTAACTGACCACACCCACCTACACCTGTATCGAAAGGTGGCCTCAGCAGTCTCGTGGCTCTGGTCATTATTAATACAGGAAGATGAATCTGAGAGCTTTTCCCGTGTTTGAAGGACTGTCACTTCCTCTCAGACCCTGTTGCTCTCAGACAGATTCTGTCCCTGAAACCGTCTCACCTGTCCAGATTCAGTGCAGATCTCAGACCAGGTGTGTTTGTGTCTTT
>SSNP01000005.1:2246871-2315071 GCA_006937955.1 Pachypanchax playfairii | reverse complement strand
GGTTTTCCAGCTCCATCACCTCTGATCCACCAAGTCATTATCAGTGAGAAGTCAGACGTTAATAACCTCAAGTTATCTCTGAATTACTGCAGCACTGCAGACCGAAACAACTTTTATTTTCTCTCACTCTCAGTCCCAAAATCTTCTCATCCCAACCCTATAAATAAAATCTGAAAGAAGAGCATTTGTCATTTTTAATACTTTTAATATTTATTTTTTCAGTTTTAAAACATGTACATTTCTTTCTTTTTCTTCTCTTATGATCTAGAAATTTGAAGATTTTAGTGGATTTATACAGTTTGTCAGGAAAAGGTTGATTTTTTTTTCTAATTGTTAAAATGTCCTTCTCACATGAATTTATAAAGAAACTAGAGAGACTGAGACTGAAAAGAAAGCTGGTGCTTGCAGGGGGGTTGACTCTGGCCTCCATCAGAGCCACCAGTATTTCTGGAGGCGTAACCGCCTCCTCCTTTACTTTGGAACGTCTCTGGGGAAATAAGAAGATGATTAGCATCAGTCATCGGCTTCAGAATTAAAGGAGTGAATCAGGAAAGTGTTAATGAGCCTCAGATTCTTCCACCAAAAACAAAAAAGCTTCAAAGAGTTGAATCCGTGCAGCTGGATCAAAGCAGAGATGAAAAGCCGAAGAGATAACGAGTATCAAACACCTTCAAACTGCTGACTTTCACTTCACTGCCAAACAAAGTTTCTGCCAGGCAGCTGGAAAATTACATAAGAATGACCTGAGAGTTTGTTTTCATGTTCTCACATTAAATCACCCTGAAGTCCCTTTTCATGGTGCGTCTGTCTTCCTCTGCTGATCCAGGATCAGCAGCTTTATGTCTGCTGCCGACGACGGTTTCAGATGCTGCTTTAAGCCTCAACGAGCTGAACAAACAGTTTCCTCCTAAATTTAAAGCATTAAATCCTCCATGTTGTCTGGGTGAGTGTCACTGTGGTCCGTTAGTGCACGTTGCAGACTGAGACATGAAGCTGATCTCAAATATAAAAATATTTAACTCATTTTCAAAAATATTGTACAACCTGTTCAAGGAATCTAGAGGATCTGAGACAGATGAGGGACGGCGGTTGTCTCTGATCCCTCAGACGGCACGGCGTGCATGACAGGAAATGTTCTTCAACATAAATATGAACACTATGTAGCTGAAGTGACTCAGTTATAATAAAAACCACCAGTGAGATCGAGGTTTGGATCGTTCTGTTCATCCTGCTGTACAGCCACAGCGCCACCACCTGGCCGCCAACAGGCCGTACAGTCTGCTGTTTATCATGAAACTGGTTTCACACAGATTCTAAACGGACACGAGGTTTGAGTCTGTCTGGTTGTTTCTATGTGTCTCCCTGTGATGAGCAGCAAACTTGTCCAGGGCGTAGCCCCGCCTCCCAGAGGCTGGTCAGGATCACCAGCATAGCTGTCTGTCTCATGTCTCCATCATCCCACCTGGAAGCAGAAAACAGCTGAAGGAGGCTTCAGCACCTGAAGTGGAGGACGGAGGAGACTCAGCTGGATCTCACTCGCCAGTTTTCATGTTACTCGTCGTCCGTCACACAACACAGGATCAGCGGTTTCTATGACATAAAGCTGCTTTGCGTCTTACTAAGAAGTATCACCATAGCAACAGATGCTGAAACCCCAACGTGCTTTGAACCACTTGACAACGTGTGAATCAGAACAAACTGATCCGGTTTTGTTTTAATTCATTCAAAAACGGGAAAAATACCAACACTAAAATTAGAAATAAAAAACTGCTTCTTATGACGTTCAGCTACCAGAACAGATGATAAGTTTTATTTGAGGAAACAGGACGAGCAGGTTTGGATCCGTAGTTATTACAGATCAGCTGACGCCACCAGTTTCACACAAACACGCTCATTTTCACGGGATAAAAACCAGAACTGAGAGAAATCTGAGTGTGACACATGGAAGCTGGACGAGTTCAGACCTCTGGAACTCACAGGTGGGAGGAGACGACGAGTGAAATGAGAGACTGGGATCCTCTTCATCCTCTGCTGTCCTGCAGCCTGCCTCCTCCTCCTCCTCAGTCAGCCTGCAGCCTGTTGGAGCCTCCTCAGAACCTCCTCTGGACTCAGAGACGAGTCCACTCTAATGATTTTATCTCTGGATCTGGAGCCCTGAAGGAGGGAAAATTCTACTTAATAAAAAAACAATTAAAGAGAAAAACACTGAAAACAACTGCGTCAGTGTGAATCTATTTGTATATATGATATAAATTGTTTATTTGGAATCTTTTCCATCTTTCCTCCTGTCAGACTTTGATGTAACTTTTAATGTGGTTTTTCATCTACTTTCATGAGTATTTACAAGTTTCAGGGACCTTGTCAAGTGAAATGTGACTCTTCTTCAGATCCAGAACTTCTGCCAGGTATCGAATGAGCTCAGCGTTTGCTTCTCCATCTGTAGGTGGCGCTGCGATGGAAACACCCACAGCTTCTGTTGAAACATCTGCAGAGAGAGTTGTGCGTTTCAGAGAGACACTGCAGCAGGTCACATGTTCACACAGCGTGAGTGAATGCTGGGCGCTGACCTGTGATGCTGCTCTGTTTGGAACCGGGCTTTGCATGGACTGTGATGGTTACAGCTCCATTTTTGTCTCGAGTCACCGGACCAGAACCTCGAGTCTCAGCTGCTCCGTCTCCAGCTGCCACAGACCGTCCTTTCACCTGTTAATCAGCACCGACAGTTAGTGATGAGGAACATTCACACAGTCGTACGCTGATATTTTAACTGGAGTGATTTCTAAGTGAAAAGCATCCAGAGACAAATGGTTTCCATGCAGCTCACAACTGTGGAGTGTTACTGACTAGTTTAAGGTGGTACTGTGCAGTTTAAGGTGGTATTGACCAATAATTCTCCAGGCTTTCTGAAGTTCTTTCTAAGCTTTAGACTGTGGCTGTTTATGTACTTGCTTTCAGTCCTTTTAGTCAAACATTTTTAGAGGAATTGGTTGTTGCAGTTTGTTCGAGCTGCTTATCTCCTACAAATCAGGTATAAAAACTTTCCAAAACTTCAAGAGATGAACCAGAGAAGAGATCAGATGAAGGATGATGCAGGTCTCGGGTCCTGTTTCAGGTCTTTGATAGACTGATTCCGAAAAACATTACTTTCAGAAACAAAAAGCCCATAAAGTTTTACGTAGTTTCAGCATCTCTGACATGATCACGTAGAAATATGCGGTTTCACAACCATCAACAATATTTCTCATATAAACGAGTCAGTTAAAACAGCAGAAACATAAATCCCGAGTTAAAGTTTGGACTCACCGCCTTCTCTTTTCTGGGCATCGGTCCGTTTCTGTAGAACCGGGAGGCAGCGAGGAGAAGAACCGGAGAGAACCGGGGTAGAGCGGAAAACACAGGGCCAAACACCAGGACCACGTACGGCACAGTTCCACGGTTTAAAGATGTTTGCTGCAAACACCTGAAAAAAACACAACAAACAGCCACCCGTCTCATGGCAGGCCAGGTAAGTCCATCACGTCCAGCTGCGTAGCGCCCCCTCGTGGATTGGAGGAAACCAACATGTGGAGAACGACCTGTACCTGGAACAACCACCAGGAGGCGCAGCTGAATCATCGATCAATTATTCTGTTTGATTAAATATTAAAGTTTAAATTTAACTGTTCTAATTTGATTATGAGCGGGATCGTTGTTGGTTTAGTGATTAATGGATGTGCTGCACAAGAACAATTCCTTTATGAATAAAAAAATGCTTCTACAATAAAGACACGTGGCTTCAGAAATAAATCATCTTCCTATGAAGCTCATAACCCCCCCAGATGTGATTTCTGTTAAATGTCTCCTTTTTCACATTGTTTGCAATTTCCCACACATCTTAGGTATTTTCCTCTAAAAGTGCAACATCTTATTACACACCTTGGTCTCAAAAAGACCTCCATCCATCTTGCAAATGGGACATTAATATTTATGGTCACATCTGCAGATCAAAGAGCCCACTTTCATAGAATTTATTCTTATTTCAGTAAGTTAGTCTAAAACAAGACAGAGGTCTTATTGAATTATCGGAACCCTAAATCCTGTTTAATTGTCTTTTAAAGAATGAAGCCTGTCACATTTGATCATGTCTTCTGTCCATCAGTGCACCAAAGTCATGAAATATGAAGGACTGCAGCAGCTCTGCAGAAGAATCTGAACGTTGGTAAAGATGGGAGTCAGTGGTACTTTTACTTTTTTCCTGTGGTGATGTAAATGTGACTTTCAACCCAATTATTTTCATCTCAGTGTCTGTGACACGTGAATGAAAGTTTGTGTTAGAGCAAATTTAAAAAATCTGAGGTGAAATAGATGAGAAATGGGTTGATTTTTGTGTTTGGAAGAAAATGTGTGTTTGCGCCTCATCAGTCCTGATCTGTTCAGATGTAAATCACAGAACCAGTTCAGAACGCGACAGTAAAAGACGAGTTGACATGAGCTCAGAAAGATGGAATATAAAGTCGCCCATCAGTTTGATCAACCTTACAGGAAATCTTTAATAAATACTATTAAGAATGATTTCATTCTGTGTTTACATCAAACCCTCTTACCTTAAGTTTTTTTTTGGGTTCTTTAAGATAGAAAAAAGTCACTTCTCAGTCAGTTTAGGAAAAAAAAATCTGAAATGTTTCATGGTTGAATGCAAATGGAACATTTTCACCATTTTTGTGAACATGGATTTAACCGCTGGAAAAACCCACCAAACAAACCATCTCTCCACTGTCTGAAGCTTTGACTGTTTATTTACTCAGGTGTTACTTTAGATAAAATACATAATTATGAATTTAAATAAGATTTCATTATTAAGGTTAGCATCAGGTAAATACAGGTGAAGGAGTAGTTGTGCCTCACATGTGTCTGTTGCTGTGCAGAAGGAGGTGCACAAAATGAAGCTGATAAGTATTCAGAGCTTGTCTAGACTGCATCAGGAGAGAACACACGCCTCCTCCTCCTCCTTCTTTCTGCATCAACGCTCTGGGATCTCCTTCATCCAGCCAGGAAGGAAGGGAGCGACTGGAGGGAAATCCCGCCACCTTCCTCCCATCTAGCGGGAGAAAAGGTGAGCGAGCGACATCTCTGTTTTTTTACATTCACACTCAATGATTCTCGCTGATTTAAATGTGTTTCTCAGTAAATATTAATGTAAATTACTGCATCTTGTTTAATGGAAATACACGTATAGCTGCTTAAAAACCCAGAATCTCAGTTTAATTCTATAATAAACTTTATATTCAAATTAATTTTGTCTAAATATTTGATCACCAGTGCAGAGATAGTTTGTGTTTCAAGAGGAGTGAAGTACTTTTAAGACACACCTGCCAGCTGTTACATAACACCATGTGATGTGCAGTGATGTGGACTACCAAACAGCTGGACAGTGTCTTCACATCTGTAATTAATGTGTGAATAATCAGCGTATTTATTTATGATCTTTGTGTTTTTTAGCCTGACTTTAAAATAATTCTCAATTAGTCATTTAAATGATAAATTACTATAATTTTTATTATAATTTAACCCCTTTGGTGCGCATTGTCTCTGCAGGAGTTCAAACCTCTTGGACGTCATTTTATTATTACACAGTTGGAAGATTTGACTTCTCAAACAGAGAAATTAAAACCTTAAAAACCTTCAGTTAAACAGTAAACAGCTAAACTTCAGTTGCAGGACAATATTTAAACAAAATAAAACAAAGTCACTCCATAAACACACTGCAAATAGGAAAAAGAAGAATTTGGGTTTATTTTTAAATGCTGCCTGTTTAGTGAGACCAGTGATGTAACACACCCAGTTACAGTACCAGACCCGTTCATGCATCAGTGTCTTTCCAGCATCTGCATCCAGGTTGAAAGTGAGAATGAGGCCTATGACGGATGATTTCTAAGGCAATGCTCTGAACCTTTTTCACCAGGACTGCAGACAGTATTTCAGTTTTCCTTCAAGTCCCAGAGCTCCCCAATTAATTCATGAATTATACTGGGAACGAGCTGACAGGACGGCAGGCTGCAGAAAATGCTGTTTGGGCTCAGCTTGATTTATAATGCATGTAGGAGAAGCAGCGAGCAGCATAAGAACAAAGATGGAGGGAGGAGAGGAACGCGTCTGTGGGAGGAGGAAATAATCTGGGATTTTTAGTGTGGAGCTGTTTCTGGTTGTTTTTCATCTCACCTGACTGATCTGCTACCTGGTTTAATCTTACAGTGGTCTGCATGTGGGCATCAATGGTTCATCTGGTTTTGGTCCAGAATGTGGCTGAATGTTTTTTGTCATTTACTATTTTTGGCTTTTTTAATTAAACAGCAGCTGGTAAAAATGGAACATTTAAATTATGATTTCAGTGCAGATTCTTGGTTGGAAATAATAAAATACAAAACATTTAATATAAAATCCTTTAGAAACAGTCAAAATTCCCAGTTTATTTATTTAAGCAGCAGTTTTTTCTGTTTTTCAGTGTTTTTGTCTGTTTTTTCACTCCGTTTCAGTCCCTGTTTTGGGCGACTTTTATTTACTGTCAGAACAAGTTTAGTTTGAAATTATTTCTTTTTATCAGATAAAATTTTATTTGTTCATTTTATACTGTTCCTGCTATGTTTTTGTGGACATGATCAAATTTCCTGAATTTGAATTTCACTCAATACTTCTGATAAAAACATATTCCTCTGAAAATTCATTCTTATGATTTTAACATATACATTTGGAGAGATTTGTGTCTATTTACTAAAAGCACCCACTGAGTAAATGGAAAAGATGTTTAAAAACATTTAAATAGTTCAGACCATCTCATGGGAAAACTGGTCTAATAGTTTAAAGTAAAGAGTTAGTAGATGTTCAGGATGTTTTTAAAGAAACATTTTGATTCCAGGTTTCAAAATAAAAGCTGTCACTTTGGAACTCCGGACCTTAAGTTTAGCAGATTGCAGAAGAGAGATTCAGAACAGAACTCAGATCAGTCGGTGTTTTGATGGTATAAAAACTCATTCAATTAGTTTTGGATAAAAACTTCAATTAGAAACTGATTTTTCTTGTGAAAGCAAACACATGCTCACATGGAATGTTGACACACGCCCCGAGGGTTTGTATGAGATACAGTAAGTCTTCCAGGACGTCAGATTTTCTGAATCAGTTTCCTTTTCATTGATCCGTACTTGCTTCAGTGTCTTCAGGCAGCAGGAGGGTTTTACAGAACAGTCCCCTCCAATCTAATCTGGTGTGCTGAGACGTGCCAGATCAGGAAAATCAATCTCTGGAATTTCAGCCTTTTGGATCCAACAAGAAGTAATTTGTCAAGTCATGAATTCAACTTCTCAAAGTCAGGAAATTCTTTTTTAACTCTCTCTTTCCTAATTAACAGAAAAACCTTTCAACACTTCAGGTCATCAGAGGATACAAGAAAAGGGAGTCAATGTTGAAACAAAGTGTGAATCCTGGGAGTCTGTTTTGATTTGACGAGAGTTCAAGTGATCTGATTGTCAGATTGGAGACAGACGTCTGACACCGTGTTTAAAAATGGCCGTTCTCTCTCTGCTCTGATGTTGTGATGAAGGCCTCCTGTTATTGGTCAGACTTTCTAACATCCCTGTCAGATTTTTTTTTATAAAGAAGAGTGTTTCCTGTCTCTCTTCTCTAACAGTCTGACTGATTACGTTGGTATAATCCTGCAGAAGTATGCCTCTGGGATTACAGATGTTCCCCAGCGCCTGATTCTGGGTTTGAACATTCACTGCTGATGCTCTGACTGCAGATTTGGTGTCACTCTGATCATGGAAGTGAAAGGATTAGGGTCAGTTAGTTCAAACCATGTGCATGTGTGAGGGGGTGGTCTACAATCAAACGTGCACGATGAACTTTAACCTTATATCTGGATGTTTACTGTGTCATTCAGCCACAGTTAAGGAGGTTTTCCGATGGTTGCTCATCTCAGTTTAAGCCGTGAAACTATCCCATAACAAGTGCCAAAAGGAGAAAGCTGCCATTAAACGGGCGTGGCCGATCTCCCCAGAGGCTGCTGGAGAAAATGTCTGTTCTGGAGGAAGACAAGCTGTGATTCATGGATAGAAACGTTTAGGAGCTAAACTATTTTCTCTAATTTTTCCAACTTAAACTTCTGTTACTGATACAGTTCAATCAAAAGAAGTTTGGACCCGTTAGACAGAGAGTTGGTTTATGCATCAGGTATGAAGCCTAAATGCATAAAGACGACATCACTGTGACCAGAATAAATATCAGAGAAGATAAAAACAGAAATACGGGAACATGTGATGCAGAACGAGATGAGAAAACATCACGTTAAACATATCTGCTCTCAGTCAACACATCTGTCACTCCGCTCTTCCTCCTCCTCATCACCACCATCCCCCTCCCATCTGCCTCCTCCAACCCCTTGCTCCACGCCCAGCCCCACCCCCAGCCCCACTCCCCCCTCTGGCAGACAGATGGTCCTGTTCTGGCCCAGTTCAACACTGAGGAGGACTGTACCACTGCAAGCGTGGTGGGAGGGTGTCAGCAGGGAGGAGCGCTGCAGAGAAACAGAGGAGGCTGCAACTGCTCCCCTCTCTAATCCCTCATCCTGCCTCGACGTGATGATGCTCTTCGCAAAGTCCACCTTAGATTTCCAGGTTATAGGAGACATTTAAACAAGGATTTACTGTGAAATTTGGAGCTTCAGTTTGACTCGTCTTGGTGAGAGAATTCATTTGTATCCATGATGTTCCATTCTGTCCGAGTTAGAGGTTCAAATAACCTCAGATATTGATTTTTTTCTGTTATTTTTTTTTTTTTTGGAGCTAAAGCAGTTCTTCAAGCGTGTGTAAAAAATATATCAGTTGTAGAAAAACAACAGTGACGTAGCAGATCAGCCATCAGAACTTCTTGCTTTGTTAGTTGATGAAAACGTTGGATATGCAGAGGAAAAACTGATAAATTGATGAAGTCGATAAGTTATAAATTGGTAAAAATGTGCAGAACAAAACAGGACAAACCTATTTATAATGAGCAGGAAGCTGGAAACATGAATTCAGGAGGGATTTAATGCCAACTGTATTATGTAATCACAATCCAAAGCAAACACTTGTCTCACGTTTCGCTCCTCTTCATGCTTCTGTTTGATCGCATGTGTATATTACAATAAGGAGGTTTGTTACTGTTGACTCATTGAACCTCACGGGATGAAACTCCAGCTGCGAACACAAACACTGACTGTCAAAGCTTTTGTAAATCTAAACCGCCTCACTTTCCTTTTTATTATAAAGAACAGACCTGAAAAAAAGATCATGGAAAATAACAATTATCTGTTTAAAACCACAAGAAACTGTTTTCCTGTCTGTTTACTTTTAGTTTGGTGCTTTTTACTCTGTACAATTAATTTGAAGGTTTCAAATTCAAACCATTAAAATAGTTTTTATCTATTTAAATTAATTAAAAAAAAAAACTGTAGTAAAGAAATCTCCTAAAAATACATCAGATTATGAAAAGAACTTGAACTTATAAAAGAAACAAAATGACTTCACTTATTCTGACTAAGAACAAACTGAGTTTCAGGATGTTGAATCACAAACGAATCCTGAGGGTGTCGGTGAGATGAAGAGCTTCTCTGTGGTTTGTGAAGTGAGATGTCTTCTGTATCATCAGCTGTTTGGCCTGTTTAGGTCACTGAAACATCTGAAATGATGAAGAAAAACATCCACTGAACTCTGAGACAAAGTGTGGTTTAAAACCAGCCTGCAGTTGTTGATGCTGCTGTTCCAGGGAGCAGCTTCCTTCTGCTCCACTTTGAAACAGTAAATTGAGTTGTGTAAACATGAACGTGATGCATTATTAATCTCCCACAAATGGCTGATGATGACGTTCTCTGCAGCTTATTTCACCATCAGCAGGATAAAACCTGAAAATAATCTACAAAATAATCTGCAAATTATCTATCTATCTATCTATCTATCTATCTATCTATCTATCTATCTATCTATCTATCTATCTATCTATCTATCTATCTATCTATCTATCTATCTATCTATCTATCTATCTATCTATCTATCTATCTATCTATCTATCTGTAAGACAGATGTTTATTCACCAGCATTAAAGATTGAATTGGAATTGGGACAGAAACAGGAAATGAGGTCAAAGCATCAAAGTTGTTCTTTTTTCCATCTTTATTTCAACTGAAAGACAGTTTAGGATTTAAAGCTTTGAATTGATTCAGAAAGAGGTGAAAGTTTGATTCAACATAAAAATACAAAGACCTGCTAGATGAGTCAAAACAGGAAGTGTGATCATTTCCTTGTTTTAAAGGTTTTCTTCATGTTTTCATGCAACAGCTGAATGTACTAATGGGATTTTTTTTTGTGTGTGTTTGCAGGTTTAACGCTGAAGACGAGACTTGATGATTTTGGAAATTCATGAAATTTATTTCTGAAAACAGCTGGACAGAAATGTGTTTAAATGTATGATGACACATAAATTATTCAACAGTAACTGTAAGTCAGTTGGATTCAGGTTACAAATAACTTCTGAAATCAATTTCACTCACTTCTTTTGCTTGATATAAAACAAGGCTGACTCACCAAAAAGTCTTTTAGTTAATAATACTGACTACTAGCTCAGCAGGCCTTATAAGCCAAGATGGCAGACCACTATCAGAACAACATCTACCAGCAGGGAGGTGGAGACAGCTATGGTACTTACGGCGAAGGCGGAGGCCATGATGGATACGGATACCAAGCAGACTATCCTTCTCAGGAAGAGGATGCAGCCAGCGACGTGACTGAAGGACATGATGAAGAGGATCAGATGTATGAAGGAGAGTATCAGGGAATCCCACATCCTGATGAGATGAAGGCTGCACAGAGAGCTGCACGGTGAGAAGCTGCACGAGTGGCGCTTTATGTTTGTGTGTAATCTGAAACTATGAAACATGTGACACACAGTGGCAGCAGTTTAATCCAGCCTCAACATCTTCAGTCACAAATCTTTTCTCAACCCGACCTCTAAGTGTTTGTCCAGCTCACAGCTCCAGCACGGGGAAGCAAACAGTGAAATCAGACTAACATGATCTCATCAGATTATTCACATTCTAAATGTTTTATGAATTCACTTTCACTTTTTAGGCAGGAACAGACAGAGACTTGGTCTCTGGCAGGAAACATCAGTGGTCATAAAACAGACTATAATAACTTGACATGAACTAATGAATGAGCAGACCTAGCACTGACCAGACTGCAGCTTAAATGTCCCAGAGCAGAACCAGATCCAAACAAATGAACAGGTGGAACCAATGAACTGATGGAAATGACATGAACTACAGATAAAAACTACAATCATGGTCGAACAGAACTTGGTTCATGACTGTAACATAAAGTTGTGATTTGGAGGAATAAAACATGATTGTTTATAGTATTTATACAGCGAGAAAAGCCACAATCCCCTGAGATTAAGAATCATTAAAAGATGAGAAACGGGATTACAAGATCCTGTTATATCAAGTTCATTCAAAATAAGTTTATATATTTTTAATAGGCTTTTAGAAATGTGTGCCTCAGAGTGTAAGAGAGCTATGAACTAATCACAGACAAATATTTCAGTGCTTTGTGTTGGTGATGAGAGTTTTCTCTTCTCTGCTGCCACATGTGGCTGAACATCTGCCATGCTGTGTTTTTTTGGTTTTGTTGTCTGCTGGTTTTAATCTTATTTCTCAATTTTTGATTGAAACACAACAAAATAAATGTTAGAGGTTCCTGAAAATAAGGTTTGAGGGAAAAAGTTCCTCTTAACTATGCACTTAAATATATATGCTGTTCTGAGATAACAAATATTCTTAAAGATAATCGATCTTTTTGTTCTTCTCTGTGATCCAGAGCTAAATCTCGAGCAGCTGACAGCTCAGTCTCTGAGCTGGAGGAGTTATCAGAGCAGTATGAGGACATCATGGAGGACTGTGGTCATGGGAAGTTCCAGTGGACGCTGTTCGTGGTTCTGGGTTTGGCTTTGATGGCCGATAGCGTCGAGTGTTTTGTGGTTTCATTTGCTCTGCCATCCGCTGAAAAAGATCTATGTCTGTCCAATGCAGAGAAAGGAATGCTGGGTAAGAGACTCATGTTTGTAAATGTTGCCATTGTGCATCTCGTTAAGTGTTGTCCTCATTTTCAACAGATAACTGTCCTAATGAGTTTATGATCTTTGATAAATTAGATGAGCGAGATAATCAGGTTTAAAAAAGGAGTGGAGAGCTGTGTCTGAGTTAATGATGCTCCGTTTCCTGAGCAGAACAAACTCGGATCGAACAGAAGAAACTTTGAGCTTGTTTGTTGAAGTCAGAGTAAATGAAATGCAGATGGATGATGCAGAGTTTTCAGTTTGTGTGAACATGAAACTCCCACACTGAACAACATCAGAGGTTAAACATCTATTTCCACCCACAGTTTCACAACACTTTAACAAAACAAATAGATTAACTCAAAAGATAATTTTGATTAAATAAACAACAAATTTAATGTTTTTTTTTGCATAACCCTTTTTAAACTAGGCTAAAATCATTACTTATAAATAAAGATCAGAGGTGTAAACAGCAGCATCACTCGTAGAAATATTACTGGGACAGTTTGGATTGAAAGTGAAACAGTAACATCAGACTCAGAAACCCTGTTTTTTTTTTTAAATAAAAACAGAAAAACGTGCAACTATCTCTTGTACTTTATGGATTTTATTTTTCCAGGGCAGATTTACCAGATCCTTTTAACTTGGCTCTAATGCTGTGTACTTAGAACTATAGTCTGATACTGTTGGTTTAAAAGATCAGACTGTACACGGATACAGTCTGAGTCTATTTAAATGTTTCAAACTCATTAGAATCTTGTGAGATGATTTAATAATGTATGGAAACACTCAGAACGACTCTGACGTGATTAACGCCTGACAGCTTTTAAAAGTGAGCCGTTTACTTTTTACAGTCTAATTAGCTAATGAGCCTCGAGCAGCAGTGACTCAGCTGGTTGGTGGAGAGTTTTAAAAAAATAAATGCAGCTGCAGAGTTGGTCTGTTTATCATCCTGACTGAGAGGGAGTCAGTATGAGAGTGCAAGTCTGAAATAAAAGCAGAAAAAGAAGGTGATGATGTTAGCAATATTGATGCTTAGAATAAACATAGAACACATTAAAGTGTCTCTGACCTGCTCAGGTCTTTATAAAACATTTAGAAGCATTATAACTTTAATGAAACATGGTGCAAATTTTTGTTATTTGACAGGCAAGTCTCAATTTGAAACAGGAAGTGATGAAACAGGAAGCAGCTCTTTGTTTCCATCTTACATGGACATTGAAAAGCATTAGTGATCTGGTGTTTTCATGACAAAACAGTGAAAATCTGTAGATCAGCTGGTTGTAGCAACACTACTTCATTAATTTATTTCCCTAAATCAGACCCAGAGAATGATGACATCACTCACACAGAAATAAAAGACTTGATGAGGACCAAACGTAGATGTTCTGACTCAGTGGGCTGGAGTTTGATTCGAGTCATTTTCACTCAGCAGAGACAAGAGTTAAACATCAAATATCATTTCTATCAACAACAACACCTGTAATCAAGACTATATATATGAGACTTTTCCAGTTTATGTGGAAAATTGGGCACAAATTAATTTTTTTTGTCATGAAGTAGTAAATATTATAAAAATCACATGTCAGATATTGTTTTGTACCTGTGAGATGAGACATGCCATGCAGATAGACCTTCATGTTGATTTAGAAACAAATGTTCTCTGTAATTTGGTAAATGTTGGTTGAAGGCTGCTGTTCTTTCCAACTAAAGAAGATATCCATGTTTTCTGCACGTTTAACAAACTGATCAGTTTTCTGATCAGCCAGTTGAAGAAAACTGAACAAGCAGAAACTCAGCTGACTTCTTCCACATGCAGAAACAGAAAATCAGACTGCATGTCTCTCTATATTGATTAAATTAATTCAATTAATTGAAAATTAAAAAGCTCTGCACCCAAAGGTTTTTGCACGTTGCTTTTAAATAAGTCAAACATTTTGTGTTTACCTTCGTATGTTCCATCAGGTTCTGCAGCTCACTCAGAACATGAAGTTTCCTGCTGAGGGATCAAACTCAGTTTCTGAAATGCTGATCTATTCTCAGTGCTGCTGCTGTCTCACACCTCCTCAGTCCTCCCACTTTACAAAGCTTCAGTTCAGAGTAGTTTCTGTTCAGATTGCAGGCTTGTGTTTTTGTTCTGAGTCAGCAGCTGGAGTGATCGATGCTCTATGTACTGACCTTGGAAAGAGCTGCCCAGCATCTCTGTGCTAGCTCGTCTTCTAGAGAGACTCTCGTATGAAAACAAATAGAATCAAAGCAGTTTTCTGACTGAAGACCATCGTAACGAGTCTTACCACAGGCTCCCCGCATTGCATGACCATCTGCACACTGTTGTCCTCCTGATGGTCTTTGGCATCTTTCAGGTTTAAACTTGGCACAGGATGAACCTCAGAAAGGTCTGGAAATTTTAAAAAAGCTGACTGTACTGACGTGACTCAGCCTGCCTCTCTGGCAAGATGAAAAACAGCAACGATCAGGTTTATTTGTAAGTTCTGTAACTGGAACAGGTTTTAACTACACGGAGTTATTATGGATCATTTGTTAAGGTGTTTTATTTTGAGGCAGATTGATGCAGGATACAAACAAGAATCCAGTAAAACAGTCTGTATTTTGTTACTTGAATGATTTCACTGTGTCTCTCTGTGCAGGTCTGATTGTTTTCCTGAGCATGATGGTGGGGGCGTTCTTGTGGGGGGGTCTGGCTGATAAAGTAGGCCGTCGCCGCTGTCTGATTGTGGCGTTGGCCATCAACTGTATCTTTGCCTTCCTGTCGTCGTTCGCTCAGGGCTACGGCTTCTTCCTCTTCTTCAGACTGCTCTCTGGCGTTGGGTAACACTAACTCAATAATCACTGCTACATATGTATATTCCTGTTGGGTTCACCTGTCAGCCATGATGTTAGCTGAAGTAGAAAACATTGATTACCTGGTTACCGTGACAACTAGCAATGTGTTAGAAACTGTTTCCTTTAAGTTGCTGGCAGAAGAAAAAAAATCTTCACAGCATTTGAGTGAATTTAACCAAGAACCAAACTGTGATGGTTAGACAACTGGGTCAGAAGATCTTAAGAACTATGTGGAACCAAAGTTGGTCCAAGGAAGAAGAACCAAAAAACCAGAGACAGAATCATGAAAATCACTTTATACTAGAAGAAGGAAGACTGACCTTTGTTATTCTGATTCGATGGAAGAGCTGCTGTGGCAGCTGAAAAGTTTTAAAGGAAAGGTATCAGAACCCAGAGAAGATCCAGATTTGTTGAGTTTGAGTCCTATACGATCCCCATCATGTTAATGGTTGTGAAGAGAGACAATAAGACTCATATCTGGGACGCTCAAGAAAATGAACCAACTTTATAATGAACCAATATTTAATATTTAAGTTTACACTTAAATCATGTTGATGAATCCAGTATAAACAATATAATTATGGGTGAAAAATTCTTGGACAAAGATATGAAAAAATGCCCAGCTTTTGTTTAAATGATTTCAGCTCTTAATGCATCGTTTTAATAAGAAGATGAGACCACAAAGAGATCGGCGTGGACCACTGAGTGCATTTGTACAGCTGGGTGGGGGTTGGATTACAGTGACGCTGCACAGTTCCTCTCAGAATAACTCTGGTCTGCAGGGAAACACACAAACAAGGTCACAAACTGATCTCAGAACAGTAAAGATGTAAAACTCTTCTACCCTCAGATGGTTGAATTGTGTTTGTACCTTGTGAGCTGCAATGTATCAGATGTGAAAGATAAGATCTAAGGAAGTTAATAGAATCATCAAAAATATATCAAACCTATTAAAACCCAGATTTGGGGTCTTTTAAATAAATCTAGTTCAGCTCTCAATTCTTTGTATATTCATTTTAAATAGTCATATTTATAATATTTTAAAATAGTCTTGATCAATAGTTCTGTGGATTTTCTGAAGGTTTTTAAAGTTTTTAAATCTGACCACTTTGATAAAAGGTTTTTATTTTTTTACCTGTAAATCACTCAGGCATGAAAAGAAAAACAAAATATTAGGAAATGAGTCGTGAATTAAAAATTTTTTCACAGTGAGATACTTTATATGGTTTTAATTATGACTCTGTAATGCCTGATTCTGTCTCTCTGCTCTCAGTATCGGCGGTACGGTGCCCATCGTGTACTCGTACTTCTCTGAGTTCCTTCAGATGGATAAGAGAGGAGAACATCTGTCCTGGCTGTGCATGTTCTGGATGATTGGTGGGATTTATGCTTCGTTCACTGCTTGGGGAATCATCCCCAGATACGGTATAAATTCATGCTTCTTGTGAGGAAAATATTTTATGTATTTTATTCTGTTTAAATCTTTGTTTTGTGTCTCTGTAGTAGATAAACTCTGTGTTTTTGAACAGGTTGGGGCTTCAGTATGGGAACAGAGTTTCAGTTTCACAGCTGGCGAGTGTTCATCCTGGTTGCAGCTCTTCCTGCTGTCGCCTCTTTGGTTGGACTCACCTTCATGCCTGAGAGTCCACGTTTCCTGCTGGAGGTGAGACGACACCTTTACAACCAAAAAGCTTTGCAGTGAAATGAGTGTGTTCAAATCAAATGACACTCAGTTCATAAAGGGAAACAACATTTCAAGTTTTAGTCACTTTTTGGTGCTGCAGCTGCACATGTTCTGACCTGGAACAGCTTCCTGAGATATAAAATGAAACAGACTGATTTTTACAGCAGCTGTTTTATTTTACATGATGTTTCTGTGTCTGTGTGTGAAACAGAATGCCAAACATGATGAAGCATGGATGATCCTGAAGCAGGTCCATGACACCAACTGGAGAGCCAAAGGGCAGCCAGAAAAAGTCTTTACTGTAAGTAATTATATTAACTATCGATTTGATTTTAATTAATCCTCACCATACCATAGCAATCAGTCAAAAAGAAATCCAACGACAAGAATCTGAATCAGATTAATGAGAAATTCTAATAAAAATCATGTGATATTTGGCAGAAAAGCTGTTAAAAACAATGTTGAAGAATAATTTTATAAGTAGGACTCCTGTTTGTGCAAAATTAGCATCTTAAAATAGATTTTCTCATGTGAGTCTCGCTGCTGCTGACCTAGTTTGTAGCTGACAAATAAAAGGTAAAGTGTCTTATATGTGAGTTCATATATTTGGTATTTTTAGATTTCTCCAGAATCTTCTTATTGAGATGGTGCAGATTGTTTTGTATGATAAGGAACAGATTAAGTCCTCGACACTTTGGAAGCTGCTCTTCAGCTGAGAGGCTCCTGACTGATATTTTATTTTATGTTGTTATTTTTTTACATATAGCTTCATTATTTTTGTCGTCTTTGTTTTTCTTTGAGTTTTTGCTCTGAACCAGTCAGATCTGTTTTGTTTTGTGCCTCATTGATATTTAAGAAAATGATGGAATAAAACCATTTTTTAATCTCTTGATAAACAAAAATGAAACAAAAGTAGTCACAAAATCTTCTCTCACATCCTAAAACTGCTATTTTTTTCTAACATTCTGCACTTATGTTTTAAAAACAATGAATGATGTATTATACTATTAAACAAATAACATTAAATATGCTCACAAGACCAGAAAATGTTGGATTGATCTGTAAACTTCATATTTAATTAACTCTTTATGATCGTCATTGTTTTGTTTTTTTGCTTTTTTTGAGTCAGAAAGTTAGTTTCAGCAGAAGATGTGGGCTCCATTGGACCAGCTGGAGGTTGGGTTCTGACACTAGTGAAACCTTCCAGATCACTCCAGAGACTTCAGGATGTTTTGTTGTTGTTGTGTTTCTCAGGTGACTCACATTAAGGCTCCAAAAACAGCTGAAGACGAGTTCATCGAGATTCAGAATGCAACAGGAACGCCGGTGCAGCGATGGGCCGTGCGCTCACTGACACTCTGTAAACTGGTATGTAGGGATGCAAACTAGCTGAGATCTAAGAGAAACTAAGGTCTCCGTCAGCTCCGTAACTTTATCTGAAGATACAGAGTTCTTGTGTTTGTTGCAGGTTCTGAAGAATCTAGCATCTCTGCTGTCTGCAGAGCTGAGGTTCGCCACGGTCTTCATGGCTGTCATCTGGTTCTGCATGGCCTTCAGGTTGGTTTCATGACTCACATCCAGCAGAACCCAGACTGGGTTCACTGTGACTGACCCGCAGAGTGTCTGTGTTGTCTGTTGTGTTTTACAGTTACTATGGTTTGTCTGTGTGGTTCCCTGACATGATCAAACACCTGCAGTATGAGGAATACGAGTCCAGGGTGAAGGTGAGATGAACAGCACAACGACTCTGAGGAAGAGACTGTTTCATCAAAAGATCAAACGTTCTATAATAGATCTCATGCTGAATGTACATGTAGTATTTTTAGATGTTTTGGAGCTCCTAAAACAAAGTTTAATTTAAAATTCCAGCCAGAAACATTTTTCCAACTGCTTCATGAGTTTCAGTTTTTTATTAAAAGGAAATAACTTCAATAATCATCTAAGAAACAATTTAATTCCAGTAAATTTGTGAGAACATGTTTCCAAGTTTGGATCTGATAGTTCAGGCTTTTAAACAATCGAGACCTTTAATCATAGAATGTGTTAATTTTACTGCATCAATAGACAAAATGAAGCAGTTTAATCTTAATGTTTTTGGTCTTTTCAGATATTTCACAGAGAACGAGTGGAGAACTTCCATTTCAACTTTTCTCTGGAGAACCAGATCCATAAAGAAGGAGAATATGTCCGAGATAAGTAAGTCTGAGTGTGATGCTAAACACGAAGCCCACAGACTGAGTTTCAGTGAATCAGTGATCTACATTCACATTAACTATTTTCTCTTGGTTAAACTAAAAACATTCTCTATTTTATTTATCTGAATGAATCATGAAACCAGTGAAGTAGAAGAAAACATTGTTTTATAATTGAACTGTAAGTTTTAATACAGTTTTATTTATTTTTGATGTTGATCAGACGTCCTGCTTCCTTCTATTTACATTAAATTAAAATCTCTATTTGTCTGCAGAGAAAAATGACTTTTAAAGTGTCTTCAAATGATCTTCTGTTTTTACTGTTTCTGTTCTTTTGATCTCATATTTACTTTTAAACATTCATGTCATTCATGTTTTGACTCTAGACCTTTGAATTTTGCCGTATTTAGAGTTTGTTTATAAGTTCTGTCACTAAATGATGGAGCGTTTGCTCTGATTTTCAGAGTTGATATACAGTTACTGTATATTATTAAGCTTCTATGCTTTTAGCAGAATGAAACAGACAGAATGGGCTCCGACATTCATTTGGATCATGGTAGAACATACTGTGTTGCCATGGCAATGATTGTTCCACCATTTTCAGCCCAACACGCTGCTCAAACATAAAGCAGTATGCGTTGAAGTTTTCACATTCAGCATATTCTGTCCATTCTGCAGCAGTAGAAGTTCGTTCATATTTACCGGAGGTCTTTCTCAACCTGCCTTCTCGTGTTTACTCGTGTTCTTTGGATTTCTGGAGCATCACTTGTTGCTACTTCACTTCAGATTTAAAATGAGTCCAAATACTTTTTTTTTTACAACTTTCTTTGATGAGAGAGACTTTGAAGACTGAGCTGATGACAGCAGAGAGGACTGATATAAAACTGTGTTCTTAGAGTAAAAAGTTTCTACAAAACAATGATTTCTCTTCAGATGAGTCAATTTCAAAATAAAAGGAGAAATTGCTATGATTTATCAGGGTGTAAAGATTAGTCAGTGCCAATCAGAATTTGTTTTCACATCCTTAAAAGGAAAAAAACTGCTTCATTCTCTCACTGAAAAGGGAAACATTTGCTGGAAAAGATTTGCTGTAGTTACATGATTATTGTCAGATGTTTGTGGCAATATAAGATGATGCAAAAGTGATTTACACCTACAATATATTCCCACACCATCGTTACATGTGTGGGACTTCTCTTACAAATGATGCTGAAGAACTTCACATACCGCATCAAACCTAAAGTCTCTCAGGTGTTGCAGTTTTAACTTTTTTGAAGTAACTTTGTTGGAAATCCATGAAGAATTAAAAACTTCTATTAGTAACCACTCCCTGGTCCTGGTAATACCTATACACCTGAACTACACCTGTTTTCTGGGTCAGAATGACCCGAAAAGGAAGACACTGTGTTTCTCATTAAACTTACTGTCATGGAAACGCAACCATCTGTGTCTCAGCAGTCAGCTGCAGCTTTGTTAAAGTGTATCAGACAGAGAGAACTCTCCGGTTCTCCTCACGTTCCTGAAGGTTTGTGTATCTCCAGTTGAAAAGAACACGAGTCAGAGCTCGGCACTGAGAAAGGCCCTCTTTGTGTTTGCTGGTCTGTGTGTCCCATCCCATCCTCACAGGTTCATCGCTATAGAGATGAGGTCGGTGAAGTTTGAGGACTCTCTGTTTGAAGACTGTCTCTTTGAGGACATCAGGTCCACAGACACAGTGTTTAGGAATTGCACAATCCGCTCCACTGTTTTCTACAACACAGGTGAGTTTGTGTCATTTGTGTCTGAGCTTCACTGTAGATTTAATGTATGTTGTTTCTATAAAATTTATGCTCTAAAATGTTCATTATGAGACTCTGGAGACCACCAATGTTCCCCTGATTCTCCTCCTGCACTCTGCAGATCTGTGGGAGGAGAAATTCATCGATTGTAGGATGGAGAACGTCACATTTGAGCACAACAAACATGGCTGCCACCTGGACACAATGGAGGAAAATGATGTGCTCATTTACCTGGTCAGCTTCCTGGGCAGTCTGGCCGTGTTGCCAGGCAACATCATCTCCGCGCTCTTTGTGGAGAAGATTGGCAGAGTTAGGATAATAGGTAACACCTGGAGTCTGTAGGATGATCGTGATGTAATCCTGTTGTGTTACAGATGTTCTCTGACCTCCTCAGGTGGATCCATGCTCGTTTCTGCTGGCTGTACCTTCTTCCTGTTTCTGAGCTTCAGCCAGTCTGCAATCATCGCTCTGCAGTGTTTATTCTGTGGTGTCAGTGCAGCTGCATGGAACGGCATTGAGGTGGTGACAGTGGAGCTCTATCCTGCTTCGAAAAGGTAACACACTCACCTGGATTCACCTGAATGTTCCAGTAAATCAAATGCACATTTTTACATGAGGATTACTGACGATTTTAAACTGGACCATGAAGGAATAAAAAGAAACACTGGTTATAAATGAAAATACCAACAAGAAAAAGTGCAAAACTTACGAGAAACATGGTCAGAAACAGAATATGAACATATTGAGACCATGATGGAGATAAACAAACAGATATGTTTGGCGTTTTCCAAATGATGATATAAACCTTTCTCTATTATATTGTTCTTTACCCAAAATTTAAATTTAGATTTTGAGTTTATCAAAATGTAGAAAGTACAGACAGATTAAAGAACTTCTGTCTGCAGTTGCAGGTTTTGCATTGGTCACATTGTGTTTCTGTCGCAGGGCAACGGCGTTCGGTGTGCTGAACGCTCTGTGTAAGCTGGCGGCCGTCCTCGGCAGCTCCATCTTCGCCAGCTTCGTGGGCATCACCAAAGCCATCCCCATCCTGCTCTCCTTCACAGCTCTGGTCTGTGGCGCTCTGGTGGCGCTCAAACTGCCCGACACACGACAGAAAATCCTTCAATGAGGCGCCAGAGCTGAAACATATCGGCTTCATGTTAGAAGCTGTTTGACTTTCTGCTGCTCTTGAAAGAAGAACAGAAACGTCTCATCTGTTCCAGAAATGCCAAGCACTCATTTTATCATGTGAGCCATTTTCATTTGTACAGATTTTGTGGGGTGGGAAATTGGGTTGGATGTGTGGGGTGAGTGGGGTCGGCTGAAGAGCTGATGATGCCATGAACCCACTGAAACAGCAGACCTACAAACCATTCAACATGGATGGTACTGAGGACGTGAGTAAATCCTGATGAGGTACGACCCATCGCTTCCTGTCCATCAGCAGCAGCTTCATGCATGATGAGAAACTATTGTTATTCAGCAGGTTTTTATTTACACAAGATTTTACTTTAAATCTCCTTCAAAATACAGATTAAACACTGAGTTAATGCCAAATAATAAACTGGATAAATAACCTAAAATGATTCAGGAAACATTAAACATGGATAAAAATCCAGCTCATGCTGTTTGTCTCTGCACAGCTGCTTTCTGTCTGTCAGCTGGTTTTTACTGACATCTGGTGGAGCCTGAATACTTTCATGTCACACAACTTTCATCTTGTTGAAAAGAAACATTAGAAAGAACAAATACAGCATTTACAGTCAGTATCTGCTTCAGCTGCAGGGGATGTTTCGTAGAAATCTCCTATTTTTACCCTTTTTTAACAACATCCAGAGAACAGATTAATGATTTTCTTCTAAATTAATTTAAAATCCATTTTTACTTCATGGGATTGAATATTGATTTATTTTTGTTTCAAAGTATACAAACTCTGCTGCTTCGTCCCACTTCATCACATCCAACTAACAGGCGTCTCCCGCAGAGTAAAATACTATCGATTTACTAAAACAGCTGTTTATTTGTGTACTGAAGTCCAACGGTGTGTCTCCTCTTGTCCTGTGTGTCCTGCATGAGTACTACTATCACATCTGCGTACTGGAGCTCAACAGTACTGCGAAAGACAAAATATATCTGAGTGTAACGGTGTATTTTTTTCTGTCAGATCTGAGTTTACAGAGTAAATTGTCTGCTGAGAGAGTTCACGCTGTTTTCACCGTCCTGCTTGTTTTTCCTCTCGGGTTCAATCTGTTCCTGAAATACTGAATGTGATCACAGCACTTAGAGAAACTGATCATGATGTCTTCCTGTGTGAAAAGCTGTAGAGAGAAACTGGACTTTATACATTTTTACTTATTCAATTAATTATTATTTTGTACCACATGTAAAAATGTTTTCAGCATGAAAAACTGGAGCATTGTGATGTTCACTGGAAAAAAGTGATGCGGGTTGATCTCATCGCTCTCTTTCAGCTTGTGATTTGGTTTTTTGTCTTAGTGTTTTCTGTTTGTCACTCTGGAGACGACCACAATCTGGTTTCAGCTCACGTTTGTTTTCTTTAATTCGTTCAGTTGTTTTGGTTGGATGCTGGTTGTGTAAGCGACTGCATGTCTGTCTGGTGTTTTCTCTTGACTCTGTGTTTTCAACATAATGTGTATGTGTAAGATAGTCTGAGTCTGAACTGTGTTTTTACTCAATAAAAGAAGGAAAGATCAGTCATGAAGTAGATGAAAAGATTTTTACTGGCTGTTTTATTCTCTGTTTGAAACAGTCATTTCTGTTGTGCATCATGTCTGACCTGTAGCAGCATCGTTGTTTCATGTGAACTGCTCATGAAACATTCTGTAGATGTTTAAATAGAAGCACAGCGTCGTGTCACAACGTCATGAACATACAGGTTTACGAGGAGGATGAAGATGTTCAAGTTACCAAAGTTTGTCTCTGAGTTTTTACCTGCATCAAATTTAAAGTAAATACAAACAAGTTTGTGATAAAAACATATTTTATTTTAAACTCTGCTTTTCTTTGTTACGAGTTACTTTGTCAACTAACTTTTCAGAACTATTTGCACAGTTTCTATGAGCAGCCGTGTTCCATCCAGAAAAACATGTAGAAGAAGACAAATACCTAAAACGGTTTTAAATAGTAGAAGAGTAAATCAGTTGTTGTGGAAACGGATTCTGAAGAAATTTGATGGTAAATGTTTAATAAAAAAAGTGGATCATTCTGTTTAATGGAAGAAAAGTCAGAAAGTTTTTAGATCATTGAAGCAGCTTCTTGTTCATATCAACAAGCTGGTTCATTAGACTGAAGAACAGTCAGTGAATCGTGGGTGAAATCATCCATTTGTCAAATTTTATATCCCCCTTGTTCCTGTGCAGGTTCACAGGGTGACCGGCGCCCATCCAGCAGCCACTGGATGAGAGGCGGGGTCACACGCTACGAGAGAACTAATCCATTGCAGAGACAAACTAACACTAAAATCAATATAACCAATATTGCAGTTAAAATTCATTATTTTCACATTGTCATTCATTCTCTATGATAGTTTTACAATGCATGTGTTGTTTCTCAGATGCCTTTGCTTATACTTGAGGCTGTGCTTCAAGAGGTGGTGTCACCTGAGGGAGAAGCAGCTTTCCTCACCTTGTCTTTGACCTGCAAGAAATTTCAATCAATTGTGTCTGAGCCACTTTTCAGGAAGAAGGCCCGCTTTGCTTGGCTGGACGGTAATGACCTAAGACTTTTGTTTTGTCAAATTAGATTTGACCCACATAAACTTTGGCATTTTTCTTTGTTTACAAGATGTTTTAATCAATTAACAGGTGAGATCAACTGGACAAAGATCTGTGCGTTATTTAAGATGGAAAACAGAATCCCCTTTGTGATGTTGGAATGTTCTTAATGCAAGCAACAATACGAAGACTGCGAGGGGTTCACAGGGAACGGAGACGAGGAGAATATCCTCAGTACTACGCTGATAGCACACCTGAACACTGCCCAGACGGTCAACTTAAAAAATATATTCAGTGGTTACATTTGTTTAAAAATGTTATGTCTTCAGTTTTATAAGTATTAAAAAAATTGGGGGCATAAACCCTTGGATTTTGTCATTTATATTTTTATTTTGGTGTTATTTTAACATTCAGGCTGTTTAAGCTACTCTCAACAACGTGACAATTAGTTACACAGATGCCCAAACCCAATAATGCTCCATTACAAATTGATAATTCAAGGCCAAAAATACACAGATCAACAATGATGTAAAAAAAAACCTTTAAGACTGAAATCATATTCAGGAAGAATTGGTAACGCTTCCCTTTGGTTCTTTCTGTTTGTTTCACACATTTTATAAATGTTCATTCTTTCTTCTGTGAATCTTCTGGTTGTTTTCCTTTAGTCACTTCAACGCTCGACTCCCTGCACCCAGTTACTCCTGCTGAGTTTGAATCTGACTGTTGAACCAGTGCAGAACTTCCAGTTTGTTCTGCTGCACCCACTTGATGTTTGCTCTGGTCGTCTCCAAGGCCTGATCCACAGCCAGCGATGCAGAACCAAACCCTGTATCTTTGTGTTCATCCACAAAATCCAGTAGCTGTGAGAGAAATCACAGAACGACAACTCAGACTGAAGCTCAACATCTGGAAGTTTCATCTGGAGGTAAAACTCACCTGTTGTAGTTCAGCAGGTGTGGAGAACCGGGCTGTGACTCCAGAGATTATAGATGCAAACGAGAAAGAGCCTGCGCCATACCTGGAAAAGTAAACACACCCTTGAGGTCTTTATTTTTTACACAATAATCCAGCTTTTTAAATTCTGGAATAATTAAACTTTTAACAACTGGGCCAAGAAAAAAGTAATGAAATATTTTTAGTTTGTGAGTCTCACTCTTTGAACATGTAGTCCCACTGCTCCCTGACGAAGTCCCAGGCCAGTTTCTGCCCTGCTCGGTTACTGGCCACAGCTGTGATGACTGAGGACGCGTCCTGCTTACGGATCATGCTGGCGTTTAACGTGTAAGACAGATACCTGTGGAAACAAGAGACAGGAAGTGATGTCACATGCATCACCTTCACTAAATGCAGGTTATAGTGACCTTTGAGGACCAGGATGAGACACTCACCTGTTCAGCAGCTCAGTGTTGGTGCTGCAGGCCAGTGCAGACATGAGTTTACTCGCCTCGCTGGCCACAGACGTGTTCTTAAACTGGAACCATCCAAAGTTCCACTCTGCCTCGCCGCCTGCAGCCACAGCGCTGCAGTACACCGCTGAACGCAGGTTGGGATGGATGCTGACACGAGAACACAGACATTAGAATATTCTGGTTTGCTGATATATGTTAATAATAACATGGTCAGACAGTTTTACCTGGTGAGTTTTTACTGTTTGGTATAAATTACATGACCATGTTGTGCTTCAGGTTACAGGTGATTCATTACCTGGTTTGATCGCAGCATGTTTATAATAAACAGATTAAGCAGAATAATATCAGGCAGATAATGAATCCAACGTACGGATTGTGTTGAGGAGTTTCCATCCACTCTTTAAACCAGCGGGTCGTGAGGTTCTGGCACTCTTTTAGTCCGGTCCTGCAGGCCGTACGGACCGCATTCACCTGGTTGTACCTGCAGGAGGAGACACACCTGTTACGTCTGATACTTAAAGTATCAATGCAAAGAATTCTGTCCTCATTGAGGATGGAAAAGGTCAACTTTAAAAGAAACAGTCAGAGTTAAATAAAAAAGGAAATCCTCATGATTTTAACTCAATTCAACACCTGGAAGCTACATTTTGGCATGAAATAATATTTGTACTGATAACTGTAATTAAACTGAATTCAGTCCTGAGTGAATAGATGAACATGTTCAGCTGAGGTTTGACACTTTTATCTGCTGCTTCATCTCGTCTTTGTGAATCTGTGTTTAAAAACTATGAGTTGATGTGATTATACTCACTGGTCAGTGTGTTTCTCAGGAACACGGGTCCAATGTGACGTCATGTTCTTGAAGTAAAGGAAGAGTGGAGTCACCTGCTTCTTAATATAAGCCTGAGGCATCACAGGAAGATGAGGAGAGGATTTATGTGTTTAAATGATCAGAACAACTCAGCTTTGTTCAGCAGGTAAACTCTGAGAACTCTGAGAACCTGCATGGGCTGATGGACTTCAGTTTGGTCCAGCATGAGCTCATAATAGTGCAGATTGTTGAGCGCAGACTGCCAGGGCATGTATTCGGTCTCCTGAGACAGGTACAAGGTGGTTCTGAGAGCCAGAGTCGTGGAAACTAACTGAGCCCTGCAGACAGGAGACATCACACCCAAAGGGGAGGACATTTTATTTTTTAAGTTAAAGACTATTCTTTAAAACTCCAAAGCTCTTAAAAATGTTCCTCTGGTTCTGGTTTGGATCCATAACATGCAGACAAAGAAGCTCTCAATGTAATTAAAGTGACATCACATCCTGCAAGGTAAGAAAGACAAATCATTCCATCCCTGGACTGTTTTCCTAAAAACAGCTGATAATACCTCATTTAGTGATGCTAAGTTTAAAAATGCAAATAAAACTTTCCCTCACATACAGTTTTGTCATAAAATCAATCAAATAGTTTGAATCTTTTAAACTTTTATGAATCATAAAAAAATGAATCAGAATTTTATCAAAGATTTAAATAGAAAAATCTTTGAAAGTGTGAGAGTCCCTGAAAATCTTCCTCAGATTGAAACCACGTCTTTAAATAATGAAGGACTTAAATTCCATAGATGTAGAAAAAACATCTGGATCATTCTTACAGTTTCTCCAGTTATCTGATCTAAAAAGTGCCTCACAATCAGAGACACGTGAAAATTACAAATAGCGGGTTCAAGCGGGTCGGCCTGAATCAGAACTCGACATAAACTTAATCTGAGATGTTTATATTATGATCAAAGTCAGACTTCTACACCCGACATACTCGATTAAACCAACATCTGGTATGAAGGCTGGTGGTCAACTGGAAAAAAAGTGTAACATGATAGAATAAAATTGAGATTATTTTTTAGGTCAGCTCCCCAAAATTATGAAAAAGCAAGTGTGATGTGGTGCAAGAATGATGCAGAGCAGTGTTAGACATACAGAGGGTTCCGCAAGGAACATTATACTACAAGAGAACCGCAATCAATTATGTTTTCTCTACTGGATTATAACGAGATCGGACCAGCTGGAACCCACCTGGCCAGGTTGAAAGCATCGTCCACCAGCTGTGCTCTGTTGATCAATGGTATCACCTGAGATCAAACACAAATCATCATTCAATGATCTGCAGGTGCTGGAAACATCTCAGTCTGAGTTCATCTGCAGACAGCTGTGCTTCTGTATCCATCAGCTGCTGAGAGACCTGGTTGTTACCTGGTGGTCGGAGCTGAGCTGAACAAACAGCCGCTCCCAGTTTCCCAGGTCATAGTTCACACGGTAATACCCGGTCACGTTGATGTTGGCCAGAATCCACGAGGAACCGCTCCTCATGTCCAGGTTCATGGCTAATCCAGAAGAACGCAGTCAGGGAAAAATCAAAACACTTTTTATCTTTAGGATAAATTCAATCCAGGTTTTACCAGCAGCACCGCACACCTTCCTTCTCCATCAGCCACCAGATCTCTCTGTGGTTTTCACCATTCTTAATCCAGCGTATTGGAACAACCCACTCATACCTGAAAGAGACAACATGGATTCTTCCTAACCCGGACTCTGTAACTGTGAAAATGTGGAGGACGGAGTGGAACAATAAAATACATGATAAAATATGTTCCAAATGTTTATACAAAAATGTGTGAAATGAATCAGGACTCAGCTGCATTGTGTACTTGTAAGGTGAATCCACGGTGACATTAGACTCTGGATCCAACAGGAAGTGTTTCTGAGACACCTTTCCATTGCTGGTATCTATGGTAACCACTGGGAAGCCCATCTGGAGCACCCAGGGGTTCATGATGGAATCAACCCGATGAGGAAGTGACACATTATTGTTTTTCACCGCCTGCAGAAATCATGTTAAAGTCATGAAAACATTCACAGAATCAGTGTAAACTTATTCCATGTTTCCCACCAATAAAACAATGTTTGGTCTCTCCAAACAGTAAACAGTTTACAAGTTCAGTTAATGTGATCACTCACTCGTGAACAACAAGTTTTTCTATACATATTCAATGAACCATGAATTTGCCTCTATATTAATTCTTTTAGGAGGTTCTTTGGGACAAAAGATCAGAATTTTTCATCTTACCTTCTCCAGATGTTCCCACAAGTCACTGCCCACCGTGTTACTGTAGGAAAAATGTCTGAGGTAACTCTGCAGACAAAAGGAAAATATTCAGATTCAACTCAAAGTGAAGAGAACTCTTTCTCCATCTGTGAAGAAGAAACAAACATACACAAAGTCCCTCTTTGAAGACCGTCTCAGACAGGAAGTCTGACAACATCCTCAGCACCGCAGCTCCCTGAGATAACAAACAGATAAAAAAATCAACCAATCAGATCGACGTTTAGGTTTTTATACTTCACATTTTAAAGTTTCCTGAAATAAAAGTTTCTCAATTTCTTGAAAATGTTAACTTTTCTTAAAACATTATGTTTTGTTTTGTTGATATTCATCATGAAGAAATTAACAAAATTATTGAAGAAGTTCTGGAAATCTGTTCCATCCACTGGTCCAATAGAAGTACAACAGGATCACATCTATTTCATCATATCAGAAAAAGATTGGACTGATTTTGTTAGAGTTCCAGTACATCTGGTTCTGATTAAAAACATTAATAACACTCTGTTGTTTTGGCAGACCTGCTGTGCGCACCTTGCTGTAGGAGATGGTGTCAAACTGTTCCATGATCTGTCCTGGAAGGGTGACACTGTCCTCTTTAGAGGTCAAAGGGTGAGAAGACGTTAAAGCGTCAACTGCAAACACTTTGTGCACGTCGTCCAATACTATCAAGTCTTTCTGTATAAAATAGACAGGAATGCACTCTGAATGTTTTAGAACATGATGTTTTAGTCAGAATAATCTTTGATCAGTATATCTCACCACATTCCAGTCAGGCTCGGAGTAGTCGGCTCCCAGGTACGACACATAAGAAGCAAAGCCCTCATTCAACCAGACTTCATTCCACCAGCGAAGAGTCACCAAGTTACCAAACCACTGCAGAACACCAAGTAACAGTTAGACTGATGATCATATGAGATCATTTAATTAAACAAACATTCACCATATGAGCCAGTTCATGAGCAATAATGGTGGCAGTGGTTTCTTTATTTCTGTTGGATGAGTTCTCAGGATCGTACAGCAGGTTGGTTTCTCTGTACGTCACCAGGCCCCAGTTCTCCATCGCACCAAAATAAAAGTCTGGCAGAGCGATCTGATCTGTGAACCAGAGGTAACAAAACTCAGTTCAACATTAAAGAGTTCATTAAAATATTTAGAATTATGTTAGAACATATGTAGAACCCTCAGGAACCCTCTTTAAGTACATCATTGTGTAAAGAAAGAACAGACCTGACTACAAATTATGTGTTACAAGCTGTTTAGAAGCAGCATTTCATGTAAACAACAGCTTTATTTGGTGTGAACTTCTAATTTTGCATCAACAGGAGAATGTTTACTGAACTCTTCCACAGAGAATGATGAAGAGGCTCACCTGACTTGCTCAGAGGATACGTGATGTTGTAGTAGGACTGGAAAAAATCTAGAACAGGACCAGTTACGTTGAGGGCGTAGTTTCCTTGTCCCTGCTCAATGGCCTTCCTGCGTGCCCAAATTCTGATCTGAACACACGATAACAAGTTTTTTTTTAGGTTTTTGACATGAAAAAACAGAAAAAGTTAAATTTTAGAATTGTGTATAAAACATCTGTCTTTATGGAGCAAAACATTTTTTTATTGACCGACATGTTTCAGTTTGTGGCCTTCATCAGGGTCTTCCTCACAGAGCGTTACCTCAGTATGTCCTTGAGTAGCATGCAGGTGTGTGTAGTCAGATACGATGATGGCCAGCAGGTAGGTGGACATCCTCCTGGTAGATTCAAACTTTGTCTGCAGGACAGTTTCTCCATCAACACTCATGTTAACGATATCTAATGAGCCCAAACAGAACCACAGTGAGTAACAATTGGGCTGAATATGATCATAAACAGACAGTAAATGTCCACCAATGATTTACAGTTCTTCAAATGTACTAAATCGTACAAATTACTCCAATAAATTAACTTCCTTGCTAAGGAAAGTTTCACAATCCTCAAACTAAAGGTCCAAAGTTTCCTGATCATTTCACTGATTCATTAAAGATCTATTTGTTCATTATTTTCTATCATCTATCCTCTTTTAAGTCTGAGTTTTGGAGGAGATTCTGTCTGCTACCTGTTTCCTTGCCATTTGACAGAGCTACAGTTCCTGGTGGATGAATGAGGGCTATATGGAAAACAGCTTTCATGGCCGGCTCATCGAAACATGGGAATGTTTTCCTGGCGTGGGTCGGGTGCATCTGAGAGGTAGCAACAATCCTGTAAAAAGTCAAGACTTAGAATTAACTAAACTAAATCAAACGTCTAGATAAATAAGAAAGATGATTTACTTCCTGATTCCATCTTCTTCATATTCACTCCTGTAAAATCCAGCCAGGTCATCAGCAAGTTCTCCAGTGAACTCAGTGTACAGCTTATACTTCTGTCCTGGAGTCAGTTTACTGTTCAGCTGAATCACCAGATACTGTGTCTCCAGCTGTAGCCAAGCTGATTTGATTTTAGGAGCAAATGTATCTCCTGGAAAAGAAACATTTAAAAGGTATTAGTTTTATAAAGTTCACCTGGTGATCCAACAGCTTTGGAACCTCGTGTTGCAGAAATAACTGTCTTCTGTGGTTTAACCTTATCAGCCACTCACATGGCTGTTTATGGAGCATCCTTCAATGATGCTAAGACACTGTTTTAAATGTAAACTGAAGCAGAAACCGGACTTACAGCTCAAAACCAAGTCTCATCATGGCAGCAGTGGGAAAGAACAGAAAACATCTTTGAACGTTTATGAGGTTTATTTTTACAAAGACTTGTTTTTCCTCTTTGTACCTGCAGCAGTGAGTCTAGCAGGATGTGCATCATCCATTTTGGTGTAGTTTAGTTTGTTGGAGTGAATCAGGATCAGATCTGTTGCTTTCAGACACTCAAACTGCACAATGGACCATCCTGACAAACACACACACACACAAATCAGAGAACAACAACACAATAACATGATGATGTTTCTGCAGAGTTTGAACAAACTTGACAAACAGATGAACTTCTGTTTTTATCACAAGTTCCAGTCAGGGTTTTAAATGAAGACTGGTTTGACTTTAAATTAATGTGTTTACATAAAATGTAGAGGAGGAATCTTTGTGTTGTCTTGACTCGAAGTTTCAAATCAAATCAAAAATACTTTATTAATCCCAGAAGGGAAATTAAGTGTTGTTGTAGCTCAGTTCTTCTTCAGGGAGCCATTGTAGAAGGTTCTAACTGTGGACAGGAAGGATCTCCTGTAGAGGGTTATAACTGTGGACAGGAAGGATCTCCTGTACAGGGTTCTAACTGTGGACAGGAAGGATCTCCTGTAGAGGGTTCTAACTAGGAAGGATCTCCTGTAGAGGGTTCTAACTGTGGACAGGAAGGATCTCCTGTACAGGGTTCTAACTGTGGACAGGAAGGATCTCCTGTACAGGGTTCTAACTGTGGACAGGAAGGATCTCCTGTACAGGGTTCTAACTGTGGATGGGAAGGATCTCCTGTTGCGGTCTGTGCTGCAGCGGATCTGAAAAGCCTCTGACGTAAGACAATCAGTTGTTGAGTCACTGTGCTGCGAAGAGGACGACAAGGGCCTTTCATCATGCTCTTCATCCTCCTTTGGACAATCAACTCAAGAGACTGCAGATCAGTCCCCAGAGCAGAACCAGACATCCTTGACTTCTTCATGTCACTTGCTCTGATGCTCCGCCCCCAACAGGTGACTGCAGATATGATCAGCTGACAAACTCCTTTTCTTTTGTCCCTCCTTTTAAACTCTGTCTGCCCGTATTGTTTGAAAGCCAGGTAGAGACACGCTGGAGTCCAGGATATGTTCCTTTAGCCATGTCTCAGTAAAACACATGATGCTGCATTCCTGATACTCTGGCTGGGTCTTCAACAGAGTTTTAAGTTCATCCATTTTGTTAACAAATAGATCTCACATTTATCAATATGACTGATGGAAGTGAAGGTTTAAACTTCTAAACCTTTTACTATTTTGTAGGATGTTCTTTAGAAGTGTGATCAGCTGGTTTCAACTCCCACAAAACATGCTGCTGAATCTAATAACATTAGTTAAAGTTTGACCTTCACACTTTGTTAATTTAAATCTATGTTTTCTCAAGAAGTATTTTAATGGAAGACTATTCTTCTTGCAATGCTGCAGCTGCTTCGTATCTAAAACAAGCTTCACTTTTATTTACCTGTGAAAACGTAGAGGCCAGAGTTTGGGTCGGGTCTGAGACGAGGCCACAGAGAGATGTTGTAGAATTCTGGAATTAAATCTGTGGGCAGACGATATCTGAAGAAAATAAACAAAGATATCATAAATGCATTAAACAAAATGATCTGTTCACAAGTTAAAACTGAGGAGCAGCTCAAACTAGACACATTCAGAAGGTTAGAAATTTTCATCTGATGGTCACTTTGTTTTTAGATTTTGAGTGAATTCTTCTTCTGTTTTCAAAGTTTTGGACTCAGACATCAACTGGATCTTGTTTAGTTTTTACAGTCAAATCTAAGATACTAAAAGTAAAAAATAACAGTAATAAAGGAATATTGTTATAGGTTGAATTCAATGTGGCAAAAATTATAAATAAAACATTGTTTTGAAACTCATTAATTGTAAATGACATTACTAGTCAATATTTTAAATGTTCCGTTCCAGTTTGGGACGTTATGACCGTCCTCGGTCTTCAGATCTCTGAGCTGCGGAGGTGAGCAGCATGTCCATGATCCAAAGCAGAGGAACAATAAACACAGGGTCCACAGGACAATAAGAACATGATAAAAACACAAAACAAAAACATGTAATTAGAAGAAAACAGAATTTAATTCACAGAGACAAACGATGTCTGCTGATCAACAGCTGGAAACAAACAAAGGAGATCTAGTTTATTAAAGAAGACAATGACTGAAAACAGCGCAGGTGTAGAAATCTGACAGAAACCAGGTGTGACCAGGGAACACAGAACTCTGGAACCCAGAGACCTACACAAGCTGATCAAGCAGTCTCAAACTTCTGACTTCAGCCCTTTAGATTCAAAGTTTTTAAAATTATTTTAGAACTTTTGTTTTATAGTAAAATCTTGAAGTTCAAGCTGAAACTTGTTTTCTTAAATTGTTCAAACGTTTCAAACTTTGCACCAGATAAGTGGATCAGATGGAGCCTGAGCTGATCCCTGATCACGGAAGTCCTTTTCTGTCTGAACCTGATCCGTTTTCAGTTTTCTGTCCCGATGCTTTGACGTCTTCTTGGTTTATCTGGATGTTTCCAATTTCCAGCCGGAATATTAGATCCAGCTGATGGAAAGAACCAACATGTTCTGATGTCATGGTTTCTGCAGACCGTTCACGTGTTTACTGTTGACCAGCTGCACGACTCAACAGAAATCTCTTTAAATAAACACTTAGACAGAGATTTAATTTATAATGACAAATAACACTTTGATTTAATGTTTTTTCTTCAGATTTACTTTCTCTACAAAACCAAAATTTAACAATCTCTTCACTTTTGTCTGACTTGTTTTTTTCTTTTTAGTAAAACAACCTAATGGACCCTCTCCAAGAATTAATCTACATTATTTTTCAGGACTCTTATTAAAGCTGATGGTACTTTAAACTGTTTTATTTTAAATCCAATGTAACATTTAGAGACTGCAGAATAAAGTAACCATCTAAACTTATCCAATCTGAGCTGAATACGAGTCAGCAGAGACATTTTTTAAGCATTGCAGCCTGATGACCTTAACTATCATGTTGCAGCGTAGATACTTTTATCTCGGGGTGTAATTACTTTTCCTGCACTCCATTTGAGCTGATTGATCTGCTACACCTTCACAATCTTCAGGAAATCTTATGTCCTTTGAGACGTCATTCATGTCCTACCTGTCCCAAGGAGCTGTGACGTCATCTCCATCACCTCCTGTAAGAGCTTTAGTCCATAAAGTGACGAGGGTTGCTACAGAGGCCACGGCTAACACAACACAGAGAACACACAGCCAGCTGACTTTGCAGCTTTTCCCCATCGTGAGCTGCAACTCACTGCTGTAAGGCTGAAAGTAAAAACTCCGAGCACGTCTGCTGAGCAGAGTCTGTTCCAGAATGATAAAGAAGAAGTTTCTGTCAGTACTTTACTGGCTCTGACTCCCCCGTCCTCCTCCGTCAGGAGCTGTCGCGGTGAGGAGGAAACAGAATGGCTGCTGTTGATAACTCATGATAAACTACACACAATAATGTTTTAGTGCACGTTCTCACAGCTGTCATAAAACATGTCTGCTAAAAGTTCACACATGTATGACGCAGAGATTTTATTGTTTTTAGTCTCTGAGTTCAAGGGTCAAACTTTCTGAAGCACTTTCAGACAAAACCACCACGACCAGCTGCAGACGTTTAACAAAACTCTGTTTATTTAAGAGTCTGAGGAGGTAAAATCTGTTCTTTTAAATTCCCATAGATTCCAAAACATCAGAGTCCTTATCTGGAGAATTAAATCCTGAAGAGGTGAACCACACTCCTGATTGGACTGAAAATGTAAACATGGTTTCTTTAAGTGCATCTGAAGTTACTCAAGTTGTTTAAATGTTAATGATTTATTTTAAGTTTTAAGCTGTGAAAACAAGTCAAAGAATTCTGTGTCTGAAAATGGATTTCCAGGTGCAAAACACGGGAAAGATGAATTAATCCAGCACTTTAAATCCACCCCAAATAAAAAGATTCTTTCGTTTGTGAAACGCTGAATGAAATACAAAAACATCACAAAGTAATTTATTTAAAAAAAAACTACAAATGCTGATGATTTGACAAACCTGAATGTAGATGAGCTTCTTTTTAAACATACAGTAGATAAAACTGGTGTGACTCAGAATTTATCTTTAAATATAGAAGGACGATGAGACGATGTGTCACTTTCATGTCCTAACTAGTCAAATCTTTGCACTTTGACTAATTTTACTCACTTTCAGTCCAGAAGAATTTCAGTAATAATCACTGAGTTCACTCTGAAATAAATTTTAGAAAGAAAACCAAATAAGACTATCAGAAGAAATACACATTCAGACAAAGAAAACACAACAGGAGCTCATAAAAAAGTTTTAATTGTCTCTGCAAAAATGTGTTTCTTTCAAATATTTAAAACATTCCTTCTTTCAAATATTTAAAACATTCCCTTTTCAGCAGGTGTTTGCAAGATAAGTTTTAAATAGTTTGTTTTTGTTTAAGAAAATGTGAGTACGGAGTCCCCAAAGGGTCAGCTTGAAAAGATTAAAAACAGACTGAATGGGTGCCATTGTCTCTGTAGAGTTTATTTTCTAAAAGTACTTCTTTATATTAGAAAGTAATAAATGAAAATTAAATAACATGCTTAAAAAACTGGTCACAACGTTATACAAAGAAATTTCAAAACCAAGGGCTAATTAATAATCTGAGGAGAAAAAGTCCCTAAAACTCTGTTAAATTTTGTATTTTTTGGTCATCTAACTTCAGTCTCAGGGATTATTTTTCTGTCCAATCAAAAGCTGGTTCAGGCTGATATGACTCAAAACATAAAGCTGTCATCACCAAAACAAATTCAATCAATAAATACAATCTGTCATTAATAACAATCCATAAATGAGTTTAACCTGATGGGACGTATTACTGCTGAACAGAGCTTCAGGTTAAAAACATGTTTAAAACATCACAAACAATAAAAGCAAATGTTTGTCTTAAACCTTATCACTTGTTTCTAATAACACATTTATTTTGTTTTCAGGTTTTCAAAATAAGAAAAATATTATTTCCTGTTTCCCCAGTGAGTATTTCAAAGCAGCCGGTTATTCAGGTGTCGTTGCAAAATGTTAAAATATTTTCCTGCTATAACTCCTCCTCCAAAAACAATTCATGTAATGAAAAGAACATTTTAAAATAAGAAAATATATGCAGATTCATTGTTAAGCTTGATCTTTAAACCATTTCAAAACACTGTCCTTGTTCTCTGCAATCCATTTCATGTTGGCTTGGGTTCGTTCGATGGACTGATCCACTGCCAGAGTACCAGAACCAAAATTACCTCCATGATCCTCCTTGAACTGCCTCAGCTGGAACAACACAGAATACACATGATCAGACACACACGCGTGATTTCCATGAATCTGGTGGAGACTGAACATGTGAATGTCACATGTAAACGATCTTAAACACGCTTTTCCAAAACATTCCGATCAGGTGGGTTACATTAACACATGCATGTTGTTTTGAACATGTTACCATCACATTGCAGAAACTTCATTTGACTTCTGATCAGCTGATCACCTAATTAAATAAATCATTGATGACACATCTAAATGTTCCTCCTTCGTGTTTTTATCTTCAATAATCAGCTGCAGCATAAAAACCTTCGTTTCTCAGCGATTGAGTCAAATTAAGGGGTGAAAATGAACTTAAAATGTTTGAATAAGAATAATAAAGAATAAAGAATAATATCTTTTAGTTTCCCACATTGCACCGTGTTTTTAGCTTCCAGCACTTCCAGGGTTTTATATGATGGTGCTTCTCATCTGACATACAGCAGAGTCAAACATTGACTGTTTAATAAGTAGATTCACTTTTTTTTCACTTTCCATGTACTTCAACCCATCGATGTTTGACTTCAGAGAGTTTGGCACAGTTCTGCCATCTTCAGGTCAAACTTGAAATTACAAATCACTGCAAAAAAGTTCCACAATCTCACAAAAACCCATTAACAAAGAGTTTAGATTTCTTTTGTTTCAGGTTTTAAAATGGTCATAAAATCAACAAAAAAGCCACATTTCACAGCTCGACATTTACAAAATAACTCTAACCTGCTGAAGCTCAAACTCAGTGGAAAAGCGTTTCGTGACTCCGTTGATGAGGTTAGAGAAAGAGAACGATCCACCGCCGTACCTATGAGAGGAACCAAAGCCACACATGAGAACAGCTGTTTTGGGGGAATTCTGCATAAAATTTTAACAGAAATGGAAAACAGACGACAGATTTCAGCCCACAGAATGGGATCTGTTTCATTTTACTGTTAGTCTGTTTCTTTGATGCTTATGAAAATGATTTGGTTTGTTTAATCTGTCATAAATAAACTATGAACTACTTCCTGTATGAAGTGAACTTGCACAACACGACTCTGGTCTTTGTGAATGTTGCCAGATATGTGAAGTAAATCTGAATGTTGCAATAAAAAAGAATTAAAAACAAAGTAATTCAAACAGAAAAGATTGAAGCTGCATTTCAATGAGTTTTAAACACCTTCCAGGTGATTCCGACTCTATTTTATGAGCAACTCTTTTTCTAATGTGCAACTTCAACATAAATTATCATAAAACATCAGAGATTTGATTTATTATTTTGGCCTAAGTCCATTTAAAATCATTCTGACGTACTTTCCCAGATGAGTTGGGAAATCTCTTCCTAGAGCAGCTCAGCCTTTATGTTCTCTGTAATAACTCGTGTTATCAGCAGTTCACAGAGTTAAATTATTCAAAATCCAACAATAGTCTTATCTATAGAATAATTTATGATGCACAAAGGTCACCAGAGGAATAGACTGAGCAGTTTGATCCAAAAAATCTGTCACCTAGAGTAAACACGATTATAAAAATGCTTATCTGTTGTTGCGAAGTTTGACTTTATGATCTTTGTGCTTCAGTTCACAGAGACGTAAATTATCTGCATGTGAGCATCTCTGAACTTTAAACCTTCATGTTCAGCTGAGTTAAATGATTTTAAATCTGTGACTGGAAATTCAAAGTGTTGTGTTCAACTCACTGATTAAAGATGTATAACCAGTTAGCTCTGATGAAGTCCCACGCCAGAGGCTGACCAATCACATTCTGGGCAATATAGACGATGGTGGAAGTGGCATCCTGCTTCCTGATCTTGTCTGTTAGGGTGTATTCCAGGTACCTGTTCAGGTGGAAGCATGAAGAACGTGTGTCTGTGCTGGTCAGCTACAGTGAATGTTACCAAGGCTACTGATGGGCAAACCTGTTCAGCAGCCATGGATGTTTGGTACAGGCCAAAGCAGCTCGTAGTTTATCAGCTTCTATAGCGATCGTGGCGTTCCTGAACTCATTCCAGGCAAAGTCCCACTCTTCAACCCCCCCAGCTGCGATGGCGTTGCAGTAAATGGTGGAGCGCAGGTTGGCGTGGATCCTGGAGAGAGAAACAAAATCAGAGCGCTCAGAGGAAGATGATGGATGTTGATCCTCATCCTTATATAAAATCTGAGTCAGTGTCATTCTGCAGTGTGGATTAATTCAGGTCATGAGGATATTTTCACAGACTCACTTGTTGATACCAGTCTCCCTCCAGTCTTTGAACCAGTCCTTGGCCAAGTTTTCACAGTCTGTTAGACCTGTCCTGCATGCCAGGCTGATGGCATTTACCTGATTATACCTGGGGAAAACAGAAGAAACATTTACAGGAAACCAGGAACAAAAAACATCAGGGAAGCAACAGTTGAGCTGTGAGATCAAAAACTCTAAAATCTGAACAATGTTTAGTCATTAAACTCATCACGGGAGCCGTACTCTCACATGCAAATTAACCAGCTGTTGTGTAGCTGACGACCACAAATAAACTAATTATCAATCTAAACCAGAATGGGACATCAGCTGGACTCACAACATGAATGTCATCGGTCATCAAGTCTTATTTAAAAGGAGAAATGAGTTGAATAAAACAAATCTGTAAAGATATGTTCATGACTGACTCAAAGAATAAAAAACAACAGATGAAAATCATCATCCAAATTATCCACTCTGTTGTGTTTGACTTCATAAAACAGAAACAGTTCTGATACTGGTGCAGGTAAGTCTGATCAAACTGAGCAAATGAGTTAGTTTTAACTCACTGGTCCATGTGTCCATCTGGCACTTTTGTCCAAGTATCTGTTATAATCTCGTAGTAGTTGAACAGAGGCTTAACCTGTTCTCTCAGATAATCCTGCAAACATCAGAGACAGAGTTCAGGAGAAGATCAGGATGATCACAGAATCTGGTGTCATGGAGTTGTGTACAGCACCTGCATGGGGCCGTACACCTCGCTACGATCAAACATCAGGTAGAAGAAGTCCAGGTTGTTCAAAGCCGACTGCCATGGCATATAATCGGTCTCATTTTTCAGGTATTTGGTGGTGTCGAGTGCCAGAACTGTTGAGATGATCTTAGCTCTTTAAGACATAAAAATATATAAACTAATCAGATATTTTTATATTTCTGAAGGATCAACATGAATATTTACAGACTTTCTGTCATAGAAAGATGTAATGTCACAAAAAATATACAGAAAATGTAAAGAAATTAAGGAACACAACATTTATTTGGATTAGATCAGTTAGGTTATAATGAAAACATCAACTAGTTAATTGAGTTTTTATATTTACATATGAATTGTTTTTGAATAAAAAACAGATTTAAGCCATTTTATTTATCTATTTAATCTTGTTGTTGTCTATGATACTTTTGCTGCTTCCTTGTGATGTCACAAATACAAACAGACTCTACTGTCTTCAGCTGCAGATGAGGGATAAATAAACGTCAGTCTATCTTTCTATGAGTTTGGTGTGTGCTAGTTTGAGTTTGGTGTGATAGTCTGAGTTTGGTGTGTGTTAGTCTGAGTTTGGTGTGTGCTAGTCTGAGTTTGGTGTGTGCTAGTCTGAGTTTGGTGTGTGTTAGTCTGAGTTTGGTGTGTGCTAGTCTGAGTTTGGTGTGTGTTAGTCTGAGTTTGGTGTGTGTTAGTCTGAGTTTGGTGTGTGTTAGTCTGAGTTTGGTGTGTGTTTGGTGTGTGTTAGTCTGAGTTTGGTGTGTGCTAGTCTGAGTTTGGTGTGTGTTAGTCTGAGTTTGGTGTGTGTTAGTCTTAGTTTGGTGTGTGTTAGTCTGAGTTTGGTGTGTGTTAGTCTGAGTTTGGTGTGTGCTAGTCTGAGTTTGGTGTGTGCTAGTCTGAGTTTGGTGTGTGTTAGTCTGAGTTTGGTGTGTGCTAGTCTGAGTTTGGTGTGTGTTAGTCTGAGTTTGGTGTGTGTTAGTCTGAGTTTGGTGTGTGTTTGGTGTGTGTTAGTCTGAGTTTGGTGTGTGTTAGTCTGAGTTTGGTGTGTGTTAGTCTGAGTTTGGTGTGTGCTAGTCTGAGTTTGGTGTGTGTTAGTCTGAGTTTGGTGTGTGTTAGTCTGAGTTTGGTGTGTGCTAGTCTGAGTTTGGTGTGTGTTAGTCTGAGTTTGGTGTGTGTTAGTCTGAGTTTGGTGTGTGTTAGTCTGAGTTTGGTGTGTGTTAGTCTGAGTTTGGTGTGTGTTAGTCTGAGTTTGGTGTGTGTTAGTCTGAGTTTGGTGTGTGTTAGTCTGAGTTTGGTGTGTGCTAGTCTGAGTTTGGTGTGTGTTAGTCTGAGTTTGGTGTGTGTTAGTCTGAGTTTGGTGTGTGTTAGTCTGAGTTTGGTGTGTGTTAGTCTTAGTTTGGTGTGTGAGAGTTGTGAAGATGCATCTGTCAGAGGAAATGTTAACAAAAACATTAACCTTTAACACCTGTTCTCACCTGAGCATCAGGTATCTATAGCATGTGGTTCAGTCAGACAGTCAAACTGAATGAAGGAAGATGTTCCTGACTGCAACACTGACTTACTTTTATCATGTTTCAACCTGAAACTTGGTTCTAGTCAGAGTTTATTCTTCATCTCTTCATGAATGTGTACTTCAGACTTACCTGGCCAGGTTGAAGGCATCATCCACCAGCTGAGCTCTGTTGATTCTCGGGATGGCCTTGAACACAAACAGAAACATTTTACATGTAACTTTCAGATCTGGGTGAAATCTCTGATTCCCAGGTGACGGATCCTACCGTGTGATTGGTGCTCAGAGTGTTTAGCAGTTTGTTCCAGTTATTCTGGTCATAGTTGACCCGGTAGTAACCCACCACATCGAGGTTGGCCAGAACCCAGTCGTCCTCGGACGCTTGCATCTCTGCCTTCGTCTCTAAAGAAGAAACTTGCTGTCAGTTAAACTGTTAGTCATCACAGCCGCATTAAAACATTTGTTTTATTTCAGTAGAGTCACTTTACAGATTTTTGATATTCTGTTGATCTGTTAAGAAAAGCACAGGAGTCAAAGTCTGGAAAGTATGGTTTGTTTGTTTGTTTGTTTGTTTGTTTGTTTGTTTGTTTGTTTGTTTGTTTGTTTGAGTCTGGTTTGTGTTGGACACAACTGAACTGTTTATCACATCACCAATTTCCATCTCAGTAAATTCACAATAACAAACAGTTCAGTGATGCTAAAAAGTTTTTTTTCATGTTGATGTAGATGATTCACGACTCATATTTTACAGATACACTTTGTTGTTGAGTAGACGGTAATGTGTTATCTCTATCACTAGATGTCAGTATTTTTTTAAATTTAACCAGATAAAACTGCACTGATTTTTCCCGTTTCCAGTCGAGGAAAACACAGACCTTAAAAATATTCTAATCCTTTTTATGGTGTGTGTGTGTGTGTGTCCTTGTTTTTCTACTCTACTGAGGACCAGTTTTGAGATATTTACTATCCTTTTGGGGACCGAGGGTTCTTGTGGGGACAGATGCCCGGGCCTCACACGGGGGACTCCCTTTTTTATGGTTAGAGGTCAGCTTTAGAGGTACGGTGTGAATAGAGTTTTAGTTAGTCTTAGGGTTAGTTATAGATCAGTAATGATTAAGGTTAGGAAAAGGGTTTAAGTTATGCATGAATCCAGTTACTAAAATTAATGGAGGTCAATGGATGGGCCCCACAAGGATAGCAAAACAAACCTGTGTGTGTGTGTGTGTGACTCTATGAAGCCGTTTACTTTCCATGAAGTCTTTTACCTTCATGTCAATAACTTGGATTGTTTACCTGATTCTTTTGTCAGCCATAGGGGATTCTGATGATGTCCAGTCTTCATCCATTTGATGGGAACAATCCACTGATAACTGCAGCAGAAACATCTGTATCACTACATCTTTAACCAGACTAAAACCAGAAAGCTGTTTCATTAACTTAAATATAAACAGATGAGTCACGGTTATTATAGGAGATAAGGAGAAGCGGCTGGATCAAAATCAAACAGTCAGATGAGGATGAAGGAAAGGACATTGTTTATTTACTTGAAGGGAGATGGAGCCGTGACTTCAGAGTCCGGATCTAACAAGAAGTGCTGCTGGGATACGGAGCCGGATGTGGTATCAATGGTTACGACAGGAAAGCCCATCTGCAGCACCCAGGTGTTCATGATTTTCTCAATGGTGTCGGGAAGGTTGGTACCGGTATCAGTGACAGCCTGTAGAAAACAAAAAACATAAAGCTGGTTAGTGCAAACTACCTGGCTCTAAAGTACACAGGCAGGAATAAGAGATCAAAATATTGTTCTTTAAGCATTTCATTAGCTTTTGATCTCCCTGTATATTCTGTCTACAGGCAAATCCTGCAGACAGATGTAATAAAGCTGCTGTTCTATATACTAGATATGAATTAGTTTAAATTAAAATTGCACATATTCATTAAACTTAAAGAGCTGTTTTTTGCCTTTTATTTTTAGTGTGTTTAAATTGTCTTTAGAAACAGAATCAGACTTTAACTTCAGCTGTAACAATCAGCTTCATAAGGTATAAAATCAGTTTGTTTTAAGTTTTAAAACTTCAGCTGCAGCTCAGGACATATTCAGCATAGATAGAACCTTTACCTTCTGGAGATGTGTCCACAGGTCTGTGTAGACAGCCGTCCCAAACGCAAATTCTCTTAGGTAGGACTGCAGAATGTATAGAAGACAGACAGAAATCAGATGAATCTGAGACAGTATGATCTCACCTGGAAGGTTACAGTAATTATATTCTCAGCATCAACATCTTCATTTTTACAAAAACTTTAGTGAAAAATCTAATTCTGAGACTCAACTGATCAAATCCTTATTACTGATTCAGGTTGAGCCCTAACTCTGTGTTATCGTGAACTCCTTTATCTTATTTTTCTAATGTTTCTGTTCTTACCTGAAGACCTTGTGTGAAGACTTTTTCAGTCAGGAAGTCTGACAACATCCTGAGGACTGATGCTCCCTGATGGGAAAAATAAAAACACATTCAAGAGATTCTACAAAGTCACGTCATTACAAAGATGTGGTTGAAAAGGGATTTGTCTGCATGGGATTTATTTTCTGTTCATGCTTTAAAACCGTTACTTTTTGTGTGTGTTGAGCTGTAATATTTCACTCTTTCATGTGTACACACCTGTATGTATTTACTTACCTTGCTGTATGAAATGGCATCAAACAGTTCGCTGATCTGTGCTGGTTTCTGGATGTCTTCTTCTTTGGAGGACAGTGGATGAGACGATGCAAGGGCATCAACAGCAAAAACTCTGTGGACATCATTGAGCACGATGAGGTCTTTCTGCCAAAGAACAAGAGATCCTTGATCAGAACCCAATTAACATACAATGATATTAAGACTATGATGTGATGATAGAAGTAAAGTCCTCACAACATTCCAGTCGGGTTCAGCCCTGTCCGCTCCTAGGTACTCAACATATGATGCAAAGCCTTCATTCAGCCACAAGTCATTCCACCACCGCAGTGTTACCAGGTTACCAAACCACTGAACAGTCAACAGACAACAGGTGAGAAAAAAACTGCTAAAACTAGGAAATAAATATGATTTAATCTTTTCATGCAGGAATTATGAGAACATCAGTCAGGATGTTTTTCCTAATTAAACTCACCATGTGAGCCAGTTCATGAGCAATGATGGTGGCAATCCTCTCTTTGTTGGAGTTGGAGGAGAACTTCTCATCATACAGCAGCGCTGTTTCTCTGTATGTGATCAGACCCCAGTTCTCCATCGCTCCAGCATTGAAATCAGGAAGAGCTATCTGATCTGCAGGAAAGACAACATTTTACTGTGGTTTGTTAACTACAGAACATTCACTCTGTTTGTACAGTGGAGCTCATCGACGAGTAAGAGGCATGAGTTCATTGGGCTGATGGATCCAGCAGATACTCCAAGACATTCTGAACCATCTATATCTGTTTCATGGAGCATGCTTTGAAACCTGTTAGATGTAGATGTGGATATAAGATAAGATTAGAAATACTTTATTAATCCCTCGAAAAGGTTCCCTTTGGGAAATTGAGCAATTGTCTGGGGGACAGATGAGGACTGTCCTGGAAAGATACATTTGGGCATCATCTGCATGCACTAACACAAGGAGCATTATGAGTATATTACAAAAGAAGGGTTCCGAGCACACAACCCTGGGGGACGTCTGTTGGAGAAAGATGTGGATGTTTGGTCCTAAAAACAAAAAATAAAACTAGACTGTGGACAACATGAACATCTCCAAACAGCTGGAGTACATCCTAAAGCAACTTTGTATGATCAACACTTTTTCTGATAGAAGATCCAGATGTGGAAGTTATTTGTTAACAGTGCTCAAAACATCTGTCTGTATGCGTTTGTGCAGGTTAAATTACTGTTTGATTGATGGACTGACCAGATTTGGGAAGCGGGTATGCAGAGCTGTAATACTTCTCAAAGAACTCAAGGATGGGTCCAGTTTTATTGAGGGCGTATTCACCTTGGTCAGCATTGATAGCAGAAGTGCGAGCATAAATTCGGATCTGAAACACAAAATAAAAAACATTATTACAAAGGTTTTACATTTAATGTTGCATCTTCTGGTCACACTTAAATGTTTAAAATCAGCAAATACATTCAAATTACCAGAACTCCATTATTGGTGGCATGGATGAAGGAAAAGTCACTGACGATGAACGCCAGCAGGTAAGTGGACATCTTCTCAGTTCTCTCAAAAACAGTCTTCTGTACCCATTGTTCATTAATTGTGACGTTAGTTGTTTCTAAAGACAAAACAAAATATCACCTTTTTCAGATTTCCACTTGTTTTATTTGTCATTTATCTGTTACTTATTTATCTGTTGAGGAACTTGAACAGAAGTTTGGGAAGAAACTGGACTCTTGTCCTCTTGAAGGCTTTTATTTTTGAAAACTTTAAGGGTTCCAAACTTCAAACTTTGCAGCGCAAAAAACCTGAATTAATTTTTAAAAACTTTTAAACAGACCTATTTCCTTTCCGTTGGAGAGAGCCACAGTTCCATGATCGTGGATCAGAGTGATGTCGAAAACAGCCTTCATTGCTGGTTCGTCAAAGCAGGGAAAAGCCTTCCTGGCATCTGTTGGCTGCATCTGGGTGGTGGCAACAACCCTGACAAGATCCACAACATTTCCACTTTAGACCAACAATTCAACATGTTTATTTTTAACTTTTGTACTTATGGCAGCCAACAGGTAAAAATTAACATTTTTAACATTTGACATCAAAAAACATTCTGCTGCTGGTCCAGGGTTAAACTGATGCACCTTTGCCAATAATAAACCAGTAAATAAAAACTGAAACACAATGACAAATAAAATAAGTAAATGAATACTTCATGTTGTCCCCTGGAACTGATAAATTCAGTTAAATCTTCTGCTTCTTCAAAAGAAAAGAAAAACAACTATTTTAAAGTTACAAAGAGGGAACATACTTGTTGACTCCATCCTCTTTATATTCACTCCTGTAGAATCCTCCCAGATCATCAGCCAGCTCTCCTGTGAAGTCGGTATTGAGGTGGTACCGCTGGCCCTTCACCAGTTTACCATCCAGCTGTACGACCAGGTATTGAGTGACCGTCTGGAGCCAGGTGGACCTGATGGAGGGCACTTGAGCTGCAGCATTTGGTGCAGTGAGCTTTGCCAGTTTCCCATCCTGTTGTGTGTAATTCAGCTTATTGGAGTGGATCAGAATCAGGTCGGTCTCCTCCACACACTCAAACTCCACCACCGAGTGACCTGAAATACCAAAGAGACTCACAGGTTTAAAATATGCTTTTGACTGCATGAAGACATCGCAGCTCCAACTATGCCATAAACACCAAAATCTTTTATTTCAGCTGATTGGAGATCAGCACCAGATGCATATCAGAGCAGCACATTCATTAATAATTAACAAAGAGGTAAAAGAATCGTTCCGTCTCACGGAACTGGACTCCAAAGTTTGAGGAAGTGAGCTGAACAAATATGTTGAATTTACATTCGTACAGAATCAGAAGGTTAACTGATAAAAATATTCTCATGGTTCATTTGTTTAAATTAAATCAACATCTTGATTTGCCAAAATATGAAAACAGATACTAAATTAACACTCTGAGAAAAACAACCCATCAGTACAAACTTTATTTATTGTTTGTTTTAAAAGTCGTGATACAATTTGTTTTATGTTTGTGTTGCTCTTAAAAATTAATGAATACATTTTAATGTAAATTTCTGTTGCTTCTAAAAAATCTTCAGTTTTTAATAAAAAACAATTGATGTAAAAATCCAAAAGGGTTTTGAGAAACAAATCTTATATAATATTGTTATATTGTTCATACTTTATTCATTTTGTTGCTTGTTAATTTAACGCATTAGATTTTTATGGTATTTTATCATTTCATTTTAAAATAGGCTTTTTATATTTTCTTTCTGATCCTCATTTAGCTTATTTTCTCTTCTACACGGCTGAAGAGTCAAATTTGATGATTTATTCTAAAAAAAAGACTTTTTTTTTACAAATCTGTAAAATTTTTGTTTACCATGAATAGTAATTAATTACTTTTCTTATTGTTTGCTGTTCTTTAATGAAACCTGAGAAAAAATATTTAAAAGAGTTACTTAAGTATAAATGTATAATTTTTACTAACTTCAGCTTCATATTTAGATTTGTAGTCACATAAAAGACGAGTTCGTTTGGGATTTTTTCGCCTCGTTATCTTGTTCTCTGCTGCCATCAACCTTCTTCCTAAGTGGAACTTTCTTCTGGTTTAGTTTTTCTGTTATAGTCCTATTTCCTGTACTATTTAGTACCTTTTTCTACTTTTAGATCTTTTATTATTATTGTGTTGTATTAGTTCTTTTGCCAGTTTTGGAAATTGGGCTTGTTTTGGCTAATTTTGAAGAATCTTACATTTGTTAAGTTTGACAGAAACTGTCTGCCCCCGTTTGATAACAGCCTTACCTGTAAAGATGTAGAGTCCAGTAACTGGATCTTCTTTTAGTCGCGGCCACAGGGTCACGTTATAGGAGTGTGGCACCAGGGTCTTGGGCAGTCGATATTGGTCCCAGGGCTCGTTGGAGGGGGGTGTGGTGGGCTTTGCAGTGGTTCCTCCATCAGTTGGAGAAACTTGATTGTTTCTGGATCTTTCCTGTGAGTAAACGACAGACAGAGCGATGATCGTGGACAAGGCAGCCACACCCACAAAGATCCCCCCGATCGCGACAGCTTTACTGATGTAAAACCCTTTCCCCATTCTGCCCACCTGCTGCACTCAGACTCTGCATGGAAACATGAAAAAGAATCTGTTTATGTAGCTGTCAGGTGTTTCTCCTCCCATTCAGTGAAGCAGGTGACACATTAACAGTGGGACTGTAAATACCCTCCCGAATGGGTCCATTTACAAGTACAAGGAAAAGGACAAACACTCATCGAACCATAACCCTCATCTTTTCATTCAATTTGGGGAAACTTACTATAATTACTATAATTAATCATCTTAAATTGTTTACATTTTTGTACACATTCCTAAAACTGTGGACAGTCATTATCTTTACCTGCTTATTCTAGTTCAGGGTCATGGGGAGCTGGAGTCTGTCTCCAGCGGTCATTGGTTGAGAGGCGGGGCTACACCTGGACAGGTCACCTGTCCATCACAGGCCAAATATAGACAAACAACTGCTTACACACACTCACGCTCTGTTTTTGGTCCGTTGGAGGAAGCCGGATTCCCCGGAGAAAACCTACGGATGCACGTGGAGAACTTGTAAACTCTGTGAAAAAAAAGGCCTCAGCCTGGTTTCAAACCCAGGACCTACTTGCTGCAAGGCAACAGTGCTACCAACTGCACCACCGTGCACCATGCACCCTTTTTCTATAGAACGACTAAACTAAACACTTTATGCTAAAACCCACATGTGAGTAATCAGACATTCAGCCTCATGTTTCTAGTGCACAGACTCTATTTCCAAAAATTGAATGTGCAGCTCCAGCACACATGACATCACACTGTCACTTTTCAACAGAAGAAGGCGGAGACACCTGGTCTAGTCAGTGATTGAAGTATAACAGCTTGCAGATTTTTGTGCATATCATGTTTCTAATCTGCAACATTACATGAAAACATCATTTTAGTCTTTTTTTACTTTTCCTGAAGACTTTTTATCTGAAGTCAAATTTATTTTAACTGTTAATGATTTTGAAAGCTGGAGTTATTTATATTTATTTATATTTCACGTGTACCTGCTTCTCTTCATTTGCTTCTTTTTGCTTTTTTAATTTTAAAGTTTGATTGTTAAACTACAAAGCTCTTAATCAGCTCCGATCAGACTTCCTGCAGCCTCCAGATCACTCAGATCTATTGATGATTTGCTTCTGTTGTCCCGAGGTCCAGGTTAGTCCACAGAGGTGATTGGACCTTTTCAGTTTTGTCTCATAGACTTTGTGAACATGTTAGACATGTTACATGTTGCTGATGTTTTTAAATCTCACCTCATTTAAACTCATTGACATTTCCTCAAAACAATAACTTTTAAGTTGATCTCTTTTTGAATATAGTTTCTTAATCATCTGATCCCATTTGATTATTATATTATTGTTATTATAATGACTGTTGTTTTTTAAATGTGCTCTTGAAGTCATTTGGATTCGATTTGATAAATACTTGTTGGATTACGTAATATCTGCTTTATCATGTGTTCTTTTCTGTGGTTGAACTTTAACAGAAGTTTACAAAAGTTAATCCATTTTATGAATAAGATTTTATGGTTTTAGCTGTAAAGCAGAGCTGTGATGAACAAATGAACAGAACAGTTATGAAAGATGAGTGTTGATGTCAGAGTGAGGCAGCAAATAACTGAAGCTGGATTAAATTAAAACAGGCATGGTGATGGTAGCAGCTGACACATGAAGTGAACAAACTGAGGAGTAGAAATACTGAGGACAGGTGGAATCAGCAGGATGGAGAAAAGATGTGGTAAATGATACACAGGAATCACAGAGAATTGACTGAAACTAAACTGAATAAACTCAATATAAAAACACAGAAGATACTAAAATGAAACCAAGATGAGAACATTCATAAAAGAAACTCCTAAACAGAAACAGTAAAAGAAAACAATCAAAAGATAAAGAGGAAAAAATCAGAAACAAATCAAAATGATTAGAAGAGCAAATATAACAAAGTTAAACTAAACAAATAGGTTGAAATAGAATAAATAGAATAAACTAATGCAACAAGAATTAATATAACCACTGGAACAAAACCACATCCAAAAAAATTAGGAAACACAAGGTGCAAATAAGTAAACTAAAACATTTGAAACACAATCCAGAAGAAACCCCGACAAAATGCTCAATAAAAAATAAAATAAAACAAACTCAGAACTCAGAATGATGACAGTTAATCCTTCAGGACTGTTTTTCTTTTCAACTCAACATGGAAAAACTTTGGTAAACTGTATTAAATTTCCGGAATAGCGCTATAACTGGTGGCAGCTTGTTGGAGTAGCTCTGTGACTTAGCTAGCATTTGCTAGCATTTTTTTATTCTTTTTGAGTATTTCTTGATGGTTTTTTCTTCTGGAAATATTTTCTAAATACTTTTCTTCTGATTTGGGTGCTGTGCTGATCGAGTTTTTTGCTGGATTTGTCACTTTTTTGCCACTTGTTATGATGCGTAACCATGGCAACAAGAGAGTTGTTTACAAGTAAGAGCAGCTAACTGACATTTCTAAGGCTGAAATAATCCTCAAATTGAAAGTCTGGATCCCTGATGAGCTCAAAAGAAGAAGACATGGATGCAGAGCAGGAGCAAAGTGAAGAGAGAGAAAGAGGAAGTTTAAACCTTCACTTCCATCAGTCATATTGACAAATGTGAGATCTCTTTGCTAACAAAATGGATGAACTTGAAACTCTGTTGAAATGCAGCATCATGTGTTTCACTGAGACATGGCTAAAGGGACATATCCTGGACTCCAGTGTGTCTCTGTCTGGGTTTCAAACAATACGGACAGACAGAGATTTGAAGAGGAGCGAAAAAAGAAGAGGAGTTTGTCAGCTGATCACATCTGCAGTTACCTGTTGGGGGCGGAGCAGCAGAGTATGTGACACGAGGAGGCTGAACAGATTGATAAGGAGGACTGATTCTGTCCTGGAGACTGAACTGGAGTCTCTTGAGTTGATTGTCCAAAGGAGGATGAAGAACATGATGGAGAACCCTCATCGTCCTCTTCAGAACACAGTAACTCAACAACAGAGTGTCTTCAGTCAGAAGATTCTTCATAATCCGCTGCAGCACAGACCGTTACAGGAGATCCTTCCTGTCCACAGCTAGAACTCTCTATGGCTCCCTGAAGAATAACTTAGCTACAACAACACTTGAATTTCCCTTTGGGGATTAATAAAGTATTTTTGATTTGATTGATTTGATTAAACACGTCATCATGTGGTGTTGTTTCACAATTACCAGCCAGTTGAACCTTCTATCAGCAGGTGCTTTATGAAGCTGATGAACCTTTGATGTTGACCCTCATTTATAGGTAGGACCAGTCTGACACACCCTCTGTAGTGATAAATCAGGCCCTCTCTCACGTTCAGAACAAAGAGTCCAATATCAGGTCCTGTTTCGGGACTTTAGGTCTATATCTAATACCATCATTTGTCAGAACGTTCCGGCCGAGCTGACAGCACTGTGTGGCCCTTCATCTTCTAACCTGAGAGTCGAGATCAACACCAACAAATCCTCCATTGCTGTCCTGAATACCTGACATCCCCAGGACGGAGTCTTCAGTCCTCTGCGGACTGCGGAGCATCAACCACTAACCACCGTGCAGCCGATCAGGCAAATCTGACCCATTAGCACTCATGATTTTATTGATTCAACAACAGGTTTTTAGTTTAATCAATTTTACAATTCTAGAGAACAAAATAAAGTCTGTGATGTTTCTGTGAAGTTGTTCATCTGAGGAAGAGCAAAGTCTGACACACGTAAAATATCTACAAATCTTACAGAGCTGTAATGAATCTTCTTGATTGACCTGGTGTTTCCTGTTTTCCTCCATCATGATGTTCATGTCAAAGTTTAAGATCTCATTTGTTTTAATTTAACTCTGTGTTTTTAACGGTGTATTGTAGATCTATTATTACATAAATACGTGTGATTCTGTCCCTCTGAAATCCTTCTGCTGTAACACTACTGTATATAAAAGAACTTGATGATCAGCAGCAGTTTATTGTCCTTCACATTTTGAAGAGACAATGAGTAACTTTCAGACACGTGATGTTTTTTGGTGCTGCACAGTCAAAAGTTCACCGTGCATGAGTCAAGCTTTCTTTCAAAGATTTCAGAGATAATAAATGAATCAGGATCCTGTAGAATTTATCTTTATTGTCCATAAGAGAAGAAATGTTTCTTGTGATGTCGGAGTTCATAAAAAACTCAGTTAGAGTTCAAATGGAGGCGTTTTACAGGAAGGAGTCCATAAAGTATGATTAAAATGTTACATGTGACCTTGTTGTTATCACTGCTGGACTCCGGTGAAATAATCTCTGATTTTCAGATTAAAAGACAGATTACAGGGTTCAGGGGATGTAAATGAAACTTTAAATAGAAACATTGATCCATTACTGTCATTATGATACAAAAAAGTGTGTTGAAGCAAAATATTCAGCTGTTGAAGGAAGGCAAAGATAGAAATTTAAAACAATGGAATAATTTAGAAGAAAGGAGAAGTTTGGGGCACAATAGAACAATATATTATCAGATTTAATTTGTTGAACATGTTTCCTGTAATGCATCCAGCACTGATCTGCAAGAAACTGTCTTCTAGGCAGAATTTATCTGGATTAAATGTTTGTTTAGTTTTTTGAAATTATTATTTATTATCACAGTTTTTAGGTTAGGATTTCTAATCCTGGTGAATTTGGAGCAGAATGTCTCCTGAAAACTTTTACAGTTAGCATTGATTAAGGAAATATCTTTTTTTTAAGATACAACAAAAGGTCAACAGCTCCTGAAATATCGTTTGTTATTATTATTTTCTGATATGCAGTGAAATGCTAATATTTAACTTTTATTTTATAACTCTGACTCAAAATCCATCACAGTTTCAGAATTTGTATTTTCAGTGTTTTAAAGTCAATACAGGTGTATTATAATCTGTATTAATCCTAAAGAGCTGAAAGTCTGAAGGTGTTAGGTGTTGGACTTTCTTGTGTTTGTCTAATGTCCTTCCATGATTTGATTCAAGTTGTTTCATCACGTGACTTTACTGCCAGAAAATTGTGATCGGTGATCAGAAAAAAAAACGAGACCATGCTCCAACTGCAAGAATTGAAATTTCCGACATATTTGAATGCAGCAGCGGGTCTCACCATAGCAACGGAACAACGCTCGGACCGACATCCGAAGCTTACGGACTCTCAGGAACATTTAACCTGATAATAATCAAAGTTTTCTCTATCACGAATCCAACATGCCGTTACACGTGACAGACTACACGTGGACCCAGACGGACTCTACGGTCCACATCAGCGTCCCGTTAAAAGGCGTGAAAACCGGAAGAGTGGACATCGTGTCAACAGACGAGTACCTGAAGGTGAAGATGATTTCTAACACACGTGTGAAAAAACAAACGTGAACTTATAAGTCGTTTGAATCTCCGAAAACTCGGAGATTAAAAAATAAAACACATGTTTTATTTATATAAAAAACTGTAGATCCAAAAATGAGTCTTTGCTGCAACTGTCAGACAGATTGTTGGTTTCCTAAATGTTAGTGTTTTATGTGCAGTACTGAAACCTGGTTTCACCTGTACAGGTAAACTTCCCTCCATATCTGTTTGAGGCCTTTCTGTTCGAACCTGTTGATGAAGAAAGAAGCACCGCAAAGATTGGAAATGGAGTCGCTGTCTTCAGTTTACCAAAGAAAACCAGTAAAGTGTGGGAACATCTGATGATAAACACAGGTAAGAGTTTAGAGGTTCACCTGCAAACATTTTACTGTTCCTGTGCTTTCAGACACACTTTGCACACCTGCATATTCATGCCTTCCTGTGGGTTTGATAACAATTTACATAGAAATTTACGCAGATATAAAATCTCATGGGTTCATTTTCATGTCGAAAAACAACCCAAATAACATGGAATCATCAGTTATAGATAATAATTTAAAGTTTTTTTTTGTAGGAAAGAATCTCAGGTGTTCACTTCTCCTCCAAGCACGTCTCCATCAGCTGGATGGATAAACACTGTTGGTTTAGATATTCTCTAATCAGAGTCTGACCTAAGACTCAAGATCTGTTTGTCTGGTTTTAGTGGTGACAGTCTGGTTCTCAGTAAAATTAAATAATATCTGTGTTTCAGCTGATAAAGAAACAAAGAAGACAATCAGAGAACGAGCTCTGGTAAAGCACCAGCAGAAGGTTTCTGCAGAGCTCAGAGAAAAAGCTGAGAAACAGCAAGCAGAGAAAAAATATGCTTTGGAGACCATGATGAAGGTAATACTTTACTCAGTACACCAAAACTCATCAGGAAACCTGTTACATCAACAGAATGAGCTCAATGTTTCCATTTTGTTCAGCTTGAAAATGAAGAAAGAGACAGAATCCAGAAGATGAAGGACATAGAACGAGAGAAAGTGACGAAGGAACTGGAAGCATGGCAACTGAAACAGGAAGTAGAACGAGCCCAGCAGAGCCAGAACAACCTGGACCAAAAGAAAAACTGCACCAAGAAACCAGAAAATAGATCAACAAGTCTCAGGAGGAACCAGCTGGGTGAGTGATCTCCTGGGGTTTAAATATTCCTCCTACAACAATTGATTTAAATCACTTAAATAAACATATTCCTGCATAAAGTTTACAGAGACACCAAGAGCAAGAAAAAACAAACAGATCTTCCTCCTCCGAGACCAAACGGAAACATTCAAATCGCATTCACCCCCCGAGTTTTCCCAACAGCGCTCAGGGAATCACGAGTACCTGAGGAGGAAGAGGTGAGTCTGCAGACGTCCTCCACACAGGAGGAAGATTCTCCAACATAATGACCAAACAACTTTATAACATCACAACAAGAAGGAAAACCCCATATTAAAGCTAAAAAACAAATGTATATTATATATTTATTATAAAATGATAGAATGATCCTTTCCCAACCAGTGGCTGAGAAAACAAGCTGAGGCTAGACGAGCTGTAGGAGCAGATGCTGAGGACCTGAAGGACCTGAAGGAGGAGGAGAGGAACCCCGACTGGTTAAAAAGCAAAGGCGAGTGAGTGAAATCAGATCACCAGCACTAACTTTTACTCAACTGTAGAATCACTTAAATTGTTTCTGTCAGCAAGTGTTTTGTGAACGGAGACTTTCTGGGAGCGGTGAACGCCTACAGCCTGGCCATCAGGCTCAACAGGAAGATCCCTGCTCTGTATTCAAACAGAGCTGCATGTCACCTGAAGCTGAAGAATCTTCACAAAGCCATCGAGGACTGCTCTCAGGTCTGAACATCTCCATCAGATAATCTGAAACAGAAGCAGCTCTGAGATGTAACATGACAACAGATATTTAATTTCTTTCCATTCAGGCAGTATTTAAGGCTTCTTCTTTGTCTGCAGGCACTGGATCTGTTGACTCCAGCTGTGGAAGCCAACGCTGCTGCCCGAGTCCGAGCCAGCGTCCGTAGAGGATCTGCATTCTGTCAGCTGCAGCTCTACACTGAAGGTTTGAACAAAGATTCACACGTCCTGTATAGACCAGTACAACATGGTGCTTTTTTTATTATTATGATAAATGGAGAAACATGTCAGCTGGGTTTTTGTCTTGTTTTTCAGGACTACAGGACTACGAAGCTGCTCTGAAGATTGATCCTCACGATGAGGCAGTGCAGGCAGATGCACAGAGAATCAGAGACATTATCCAAGGTTCTGCAGTCTGGTCCGACAGGCAGACACAGAAAACAACAGAGTGAAACTCAGTGAGACAGAAAATATAATAAAATCCTCAGACATGATGTCTAAAAGCTGCATTTCGGTGCAGCGTTTCACTTTGTGCTGTGAGCAAAACAAATGTTTAAATCTTTTGTTTTAGGATAATTTGAAGAAATACAAAAATTCAGCAATTAAATGTTTTATTCTATCAAATTCAGAGTCACAACTTTGAAGGTCCCATCAGAACATTTCAGTCCGGCTCAGATCAGAACTTTATGTGGATTCGTTTAGTTTTTATAAATAAATAAAACATCAACACAGAATGAGAGTTTCAGGTTTTATTTAAGAAAATATGAAAAAAAAAGCAAATATTAGAAGAAAATTATGTATATTTCCGTTTTAAACATTTAAATCTACAAATATTGAATAGAACGTGACAGTAAACCTGGTTACTGTCTGAGGACACGTTTAGCTGAGTATAAACATCACTGCAGAAACAGGATGAGTAAATTCAGATCTGTAACATTCAGGCACTTGGATTTACTTCCATCTGCTCGCTGTGATCAATCGTTCTTATGAAACTGTGATTTCTTCACTGTCTGATTCGGAGAGCTCTGACTGTTTGCTGGATTCTGATGGAGAGGAGGGGTTCTCATGATGATGATAATGATGATGGCTGAGATGTGACTCCTGGCTGTTGTCTGCAGTCTGGATCAGCTGCTGGCAGAAGGTGCTGCCAACGTCGGTCAGGTCTGGGTGTGGGTTGGTCTTGGTGGGGAGGGTCTGTTGGCGGCAGCCACCTGTTGACAGCAGCTCTCTCTCTTTAGAGTTCCTCCATTTCATCCTTCGGTTCTGAAACCAGATCTTCACCTGACCAGGACACAGAAACCACATATTCAACCTCTCTATCCTATTGATAATCAGGTGATTTTTATTTTACAACTCAAAAGAAATGCAGAAACAATGAGAGAATAATTAGGTTTAAATAAAAACTGCAACTCAGAGGGTAAATATCAGTCTGTTGTTCTGGAGCATACAGGTGTGTGTTAACACGATCCCGAGGATGAAAGATATCAGTCAATATCTGTCAAACTGGAAAGGGTTAAAGTTCATATCGTGATACAGCTGCCAGACTTCCCAGAACAGGATGTTCATCCTGAGGTCAAAGGTCAAACTGCGTTTTTTTAATAAATTATGATAAACCTCAGTTTTTTCTTACAGATATTTCTTCAAATTGATAAGGTATTATATAAATTGAGGTTTTAGATATTAAACTGATGAATTACTGACTTTCATTCTACTCTCATGCTACTTTTCATTATGTTTTTACAGTCTGGGTTTCAGATTGAAGCCATCGTCATGGTATTGACCTCAAGCAGAAACTCGTTGGTCAAAAAATAATATTTACTAAATAAGGAGCTAAATGAACAAAAGCTGCAGCTTTAAGTTTTTCCAATCTGACAATATAAAATATAATTCCACAAAATAATCAGGTAAATATGAAAAAGAAATCCTGCACTGCACAAATGATCCACTAGATGGCAGCAAACTCATTTGTGTGAAAGTTTGATGATAGAAGTTAATTTTGAATTAAATGATAAATAAATAAATCGTCACATTTAAATGAGTCTTTAATAAACAGTTTCCACCCATTTTTCTGATCCCAGTTCAGTTTTTTACCTGCGAGTCCTTCAGTCCAAGTTTACTGGCCAGTTTCTTTCTGTCTGGTTTGCTGATGTACTTCTGTTTCTGGAAGGTTCTCTCCAGGGCCTTCCGCTGGAGGTCCGAGAACACAGCCCGTCGCAGCATGCCCCTCCTGGGCTTCCCTCGGGGGGCCAGAGGCCATGAAAAGGTTCCTGGGACAGGAACCACGGAGGAGGAGGAGGCTGAAAGGAGGAAGCATGAGACATTAAAGGAATAAAATCAGATATGATTTGGTTTAAATAAAAGTAAAGAAAATAAATCATGTCCTTCAGATATTTACTGAGACACGATACATCTAATTTATACTAATTTATAAATTATTTTGTTATACAATATCAGCATCTCTAAACGATTCAGTTTAAACCAAAAGTGTATTTTCAGTCAGTTCTTGTATTTTAATCAGTTCCAGATAATTTATGACGTGAATCCATTTTAATCATTGTTTTAATTTTTAGTTTTATAAAACATTTTTCTTACATATGGCCAGTTGTGTTGTTAATTCTGATTCTGAACTAAAACATTTGTTCTTAAAATGCCAGAATCAAACATCAGTCCTCAGTCCAGTGTGACAGTATCAGATGAGTCTACAAGTCCAAAGAATTAAAAGAATTAAATCAGGGAAAAACTTAATCAACTATAGACTTTGATTTTTTTTCACATTTTTAATAATAATACATTAGTTTAATTTTTTAACGATTCTTTTTGTTTGTCCCTTCATTTTTTTCAGCTCTCTGAGATTTTGGGCTTGAACTCAGAACCCTGATGTTGCTGATACTTTGTGGGACGAGATGTCAGCAGCACTGACTTGTTACATATTTAGCTTTGAATGGACCTCGTTTCTGATCTCAGATCTGTGTTTAGTGACGCTTGATGGCTCTCTGTGTTTGTCTGTTTCTATCACACTTCAGAAGCTTGGATGCAGATTTAGTTTGAGGTCTTGTGAACTTTGTTGTATGATTATCCTCCAAATTTGTCGGTGTTGTGAGTCCCTTCTTGTCCCCGTAATGAGCACACAGGCTCCCCGATGCTCCTCATAATATCTCCGTTCTGCCTCAAATCTGATGCTGAAGAGCCCAATTTGTCCAGCGGTGGAAACAGAGCCTATGCTAATGAGACGGGCCCTACAAAGCACAGCTCACACTGCCTCTAATGAAGCATGAAGGGGGGTTGTATGGGCTGCAAATGCATAGAGCAAGCTGATTGTGTAGTAATGAATTGAGTGGAAAAGGCCTTCGACAGGCCAGTATATTACAGGCCCATTAAAAGCAGGTCAGAGCTGTTAGACAGCAGTCAGTGTTTTTACAGCTCCAAACATCTGCATGTGAGAATTACCATGCACGTTCTGTCTAAACATGCCATAAATAAATCATAACTGAAAATTAAAAACTTAAATAAATTGTTTTAAATGTGAATTATGTGTCAAATTCTCAGCTGACACTGTTAAGGCAATCTTTTTTGTAATGTTGTTCAGTAGATTTGGAATATCTGTTAAATCTAGAGTCTTAAATTTCAAAATTAATTTTAAACCTTCCCATTGTCTGCTGTTTTGTACATTTGGATTTTTTAGCAAAAAAAAAAAAGGAACATTAAATAAAATGTCATCTAAACATATGCAGGAAACATGAATCTGAAATGTTCTAAACCGAGAAAGTAACTTCTTTAGATTTCTAAAGAAGACGCTAATGTGTTGCGCTGGTGACCTGCACCTTGCATGGAATGTACCTAACTGAAATCCTGGAAGTGTGTGTGTGTGTGTGTGTGTGTGGGGGGGGGGGTTTGTATTTCTGACCTCCTGGGGACCCGTTTCCTGACTTTTACTATCTTTCTGGGGTCCGAGGGTTCTTGTGGGGACCGAAGCCTGGTCCCCATGAGGGGGACTCCCCTTTTTAGGGTTAGGGGTTAGGTTTATAGGTATGGTGTGAATAGAGTTTTAGTTAGTCTTAGGGTTAGTTATAGATTAGTAATGGTTAAGGTTAGTAAAAGGGTTTGGGTTAGGTATAAATCTAGTTACTAAAATCAATGGAAGTCAATGGACGGTCCCCATAAGGATAACAAAACACACTTGTGTGTGTGTGTGTGTGGTTTTGCCTCCGATTGGTCACGGTGTTTGGTGCTTTGTAGGCAGGAGGAGGCGGTTTGGTGGGAAAACGACATGAAGAGGCTCTGCGTTCCTGAGCTGGGAAGAATCCCGCCTCACATTTAAACCATGACAAACAGCACAAATATATTTGGAGCGTAACAAACTGGACTAATTTGTAGATTAGGACAACTGGTGCTAATGTCAGCAGTCAGTGTGATGACTAAAAGGACATTGAAACTGACAGAAGTGACTCGGAGATGCTGAAAAAGATAAAGAGGAAACTGATGGAACAGTCTGAACCAGGAAACAGGAATCCAATAAAACTGAGTCTGCATTCAAAAGAAGTCACATTGTGTTCCTTTATGGGCAGATAACTGATATTTTTCTAAACAAACTGATGGATATATAATCAGTCCAAAATTACTTTTAAATTTCATAATATAATTTGGGAAATGTGAAACATAAATATTAATTATTAATACAGATGAAACATTCCTTTCAAACTAAAGCTAAATTCATTCGTTCTTAAGTCATAACAGCCTGGAACAAATCAATAAAACTCTAAATAAGATTAAATTTCAGTGAACAAAAAAAAATCCATCTTCATTTCAGCAACTGAGCAGCAGTATTCTGATCATAACAGTCCATAAAGTTTGAAACTGTTTTGTTGAACTCATAAATCACATCTATATTAGTTTAGTTTAGCTACATTTTGCTTTGAGTGCTGAACTGGTGTGAATCTGGTTTAAAACACACAGGTTGTGTTCACCTCTAATCTGAGCGAACTCAAACCGAACTCACGGAGTTCCACATGGTCTTGTACTCAGTTCTTTTTTATCATTTTGATTTCTTCACCCTGGTTCAGTTTATTCAAAGCAGCAAGTGAAGTTACTTCACATATTAATTTTATTATAAGATTTCAACGCAGTGGGAAAGAACGTTACAGAATGTCCTTCAGCTAAACACAGAATAAAGGGAAGAAGTTGTTTTGGGAGCTGCAGATTTAGAAAAAGTTGTTTTTATTTCATAGGCCTGAATAATGTGACTGATTATTTCATCTGGTTTCCTGTCAGAGAGCTGAGTGTTTTAAACAATTTGTAAATCTTTGAATATTTAATGAGCAAAATAAATTTCTAGATTTTTTAGTTTTTCAGTCATTTCAGCTCACAGAATTTGTTTTTTATCTTTACACTTAAAACCAGAGAGACTTTGTTTGTTTTCAGTGGAACAGTCTCACAAAGAACAGCTGGTTCAGAATAAAATCTATTGCTTTTATGTTTTACTTGTTTTATATAATTATTATTTATTTAATTTTCTGTATTATAGGTTGTGGTGAATGGTTTGTGTAAAACACTCTGAACTGACTTTTGGATACAGTATAGGATTTTTTAATGACCATGTGATCTTTTTTTTTAATGGAAAGGATTAAATAAAGAACAAATCAAGACTTTTGCAGCTCATCAGAGCTTAAACTGGTGGCATGAGCAGTAATTTATTTTACTTGCCTGGATGAGAAAACTTTATCACTGAAGTAACTTAATCTTACATTTTATCTAGTTTATGATATTTGGTTTTCAGTTGTTTAATAAAGCTGTTTCAGCTGAAAGATTTTAAGTTTTTTAGTCAGAAGCTTGGAAAGTAAAACACAGATTTTTTGTTGTTGTTGTTTGAGGAAGATTTTTACATAAAGCCATGGCTGTGCGTTTATGTTTGTTTTACTGCATTTTGACATTTTTCAAAGGAAAAGAGTCATAAACTGTCACTGCAGAGGCTTTAAGAGCTTCAGGTTTCTGGTCCTGATGCAGAAACCATCAACCTCTGCAGCCTCACTTAAAGCAGAAAAAACTGAGCAGAACAAAGTAATTATAACAAATGTGCATAATCAATAAGTTTAGGATGTAAAGCCTCCCTCATCCAGCTGTGAACAAGCAGCTGTCTGTCGTACCTGTGAAGTATGAGGCTCTGATGAGAGGATGAAGGCTTCCATCAAAGAAAGGCAGCGGCAACGATTTTGTCTGAAGACTCTGAACTGCAGGTGAGAAGAAACATGAGTCTACACACCTCCAAATGATTCAAATCCTTACAGCATGTGACCAGGTGGATGTGTTTGTTTGAAAGAAACATCAGATTTAACCTACAAGCACATTATACGCTCATAAAACATTTATTGTTTCTAAAGAAGAGACACATTTGAAGGCAGCAAATCATCAAATCTCCTTTATTAGCACTTAAATAAATCTGACCCTGAAGCAGTTAATCCAACTATTTATAGCCTTTACAACACGAGGGATTAAAAACATCTAAACTATTGTTTTACTAAAACTAATAGGACGTTAATCGGTTTTATTTAGAGGAGAATTAATCAAACAGACTATTTTAAAGATAATTTATCAACTAACACTGAATTAGTTGAATTTATTCATTTATTTGTACAATAATGTGTTTGATAGCGATAATTGATTAGATGCGTCAGGAACCACCAATTAATCATTCTATCCATCAATTAACAGTTTAAACTTTATTTAGAACTTTCCTAATGATGAATCATGAACTTACCGCTTCTAGACGGTGCCAGAATTGCACTAACTCCGAACTTGAGGTACTTGGAGTCCGAGCAGGCCATGTGTGGAGACCCGGTGCTGGTCCGGTTCGGCTGCCCGGAGCTGAGAAGTACCGCCCGCTCTGTTCGCTGGTCCTGCGGCTGAGGGGTAGAACCCATCCCAGTGCTGAGCGGGAGAAAGTCCCCGGGGCTCCCTGGGGAGAAAGTCCGATGGATGTAACCGACAGGTTGACTTAACCGGAGCAGATCCTCCACCAGGAATCCGGAGGGCAGGGATCGGTTCAGCGAGGAGGCGGGATTCGGGGGAGGACACAGGAAGTTCGGGTAGAGAGGCGGCGGCAGAGCGCTGCAGGGGAACATCATGGTGTTCCGATCTGTAATTAAACACAAAGTCCTGACAGTTTTCTGCGCGCTGCCGCCGCTTTAACGGGTTTTATACCGGAGCGTCACTCCCACATGCGAACACACGCACAAGCGCGCGCTTCATCTCTCAGCTGGAGCTGAAACTAGAGGAGAGAGAGTCCAGAGTTCTGACATGCAGACAAGTTTTCATGTCACTGATGAAACGTGAAACCCGCAGGATCAAATGGAGAGTTTGTTTCTGAGCTGCAGGTCTCACAAAGTGTCAGAGCTGAACTGGCCTGCCTGTAGTCCAGACAGGTCTCACAGAGTGTTATAGAACTGAACTGGCCTTCCTGCAGTCCAGACAGGTCTCACAGAGTGTTATAGAACTGAACTGGCCTGCCTGCAGTCCGGACAGGTCTCACAGAGTGTTATAGAACTGAACTGGCCTGCCTGCAGTCCAGACAGGTCTCACAGAGTGTCAGAGCTGAACTGGCCTGCCTGTAGTCCAGACAGGTCTCACAGAGTGTTATAGAACTGAACTGGCCTGTCCACAGTCCGGACAGGTCTCACAGAGTGTTATAGAACTGAACTGGCCTGCCTGCAGTCCGGACAGGTCTCACAGAGTGTTATAGAACTGAACTGGCCTGCCTGTAGTCCAGACAGGTCTCACAGAGTGTTATAGAACTGAACTGGCCTGCCCGCAGTCCGGACAGGTCTCACAGAGTGTCAGAGCTGAACTGGCCTGCCTGTAGTCCAGACAGGTCTCACAGAGTGTTATAGAACTGAACTGGCCTGTCCACAGTCCGGACAGGTCTCACAGAGTGTTATAGAACTGAACTGGCCTGCCTGCAGTCCGGACAGGTCTCACAGAGTGTTATAGAACTGAACTGGCCTGCCTGTAGTCCAGACAGGTCTCACAGAGTGTTATAGAACTGAACTGGCCTGCCCGCAGTCCGGACAGGTCTCACAGAGTGTCAGAGCTGAACTGGCCTGCCTGTAGTCCAGACAGGTCTCACAGAGTGTTATAGAACTGAACTGGCCTGTCCACAGTCCGGACAGGTCTCACAGAGTGTTATAGAACTGAACTGGCCTGCCTGCAGTCCGGACAGGTCTCACAGAGTGTTATAGAACTGAACTGGCCTGCCTGCAGTCCAGACAAGTCTCACATACCAAACAGTCAGACCATTAGAGAATCAGATGATGAGCACAAACAGCACAAATCTGAGACTGTTAGTTTCTTCAGTTCTTAAAGGACTGGTGCCAATAAAGGGTCTCAGTGGAACCACTTTGGTTCTGTTACACATCAAAATCTGTTCTTCATCTCAGATCACGAAACAGAAAACAATGAAAAGCATCTGTTTATTTATTTATTTTTATCTAAAATTGTAACTGGATCATTTTTATCTGAAACTGTTCAGTGTTTCCATTTATTCAGTTAAAATAATCTCTGCACAGTGTTTTAAAGTCAGATTTTTTTTAACTTTCATAATTTTGGAGTTTGTAAACTGCAGGTATTTAAATTATATTTGACAGAAATTATTTATTGTACTTGATTAATTTCAACAACAGTTTCTCAAATAGTTTGGTATTTAGAGGGCGAGACCCAAATAAAAAAATCTAACAAAAATCTAAATTTTATTTATCAATCTGAAGCTCATGAAGTTCAAGTCACAACAAAAAGTCCAGACAACAAGACAATAACTTCCTCCTCTCACCTGTTTCAGGTGTGCACCTGCTTTCAGCTCTTATGATCATCAGTCCTCAATTTTATTTCATGATCCATAAAACAATCAAAAGTCTGATTTTGCTACTAAACAAACATCTGGAAACTATTTCTATTCATCTTCTATAGAAAAAACATCCCTGATGAAGACAATGACTAAATTAATTAGATTATGTCTCAAACGGAGCATTTAAAATCAAATCTACGTGTGTTTAAACGTATCCAGTAAAACCCAGTCAACTCCTCCTTCTGAGACATCACGACTAAATCATCTGTTCATCAACAAAAGGAAGTGATCATTAAATCTGTAGCAGATCTGTTGACAGGCAGCCCGGCTGGGAAATTCAACACCTTAACCAAAACCCTCCCAAAGAGAGAAAGTGTTGCATTCAGAGCATTTTATTCCTTCAGAAAATCCCTCCATTGTGCTGAAGTGGAGCAGATGGTTCCTGGGCATCAGCAGAACTAATTTCTCCTCCGGGTCCAACAGACTCTCCGGCCTGCTGCTCGATTCTTAACCAGCACAACAGCTGTTGGTGAATTAAACACCAGTTAAGACTCATTTTAAGGCCATTAGCTTCTCAAAGTCTTACAACATGAACCCTCCCACATTATTAGTCACAGCAACAATTACACATGCAAACAGGGTAAAACAAGTGAGGCTGAAATGTTAAAACTGATGTTAACACAGTAAAACCTGCAAGTCAGAACAAACAGCACACAGAAAAAGTCACTGACATCAAGGAGACACATGAGTGACATTAATGTGATTAAAGGATGGAGATCTTACAAGAATCATGGATTTATGTAATCAGTCTTCCATCAAAGCACTGAGGTTATAAATATTAATATGTTGAGTGAGAAATGGTGGTTAAATAAATAAAAAAAGTTCTCAAAGATTAATCAGAATGATCAGAATTACTCAGATACAGTAATTATTATTTAGTAATTGCTTCACGTACAGAAGAAAAACACAAAAGTCAATTAATAAATATGTTTTTAAAAAACAGCAAATCAGATTTAACACAAACAAACCCCCAAATGTGAGAGCTTGTAATTAAATGAATAGTTTATAAATTAGATTTTTCTTGTTTCATTTTCCAATTGTTGTAGGATTAAAAGATGCCAAACCAAAAGGTGGCATCATTTCTTCTTCTCTGTGTTCGAGGACTGTCTGTAAGATAGTTGAAACAACATCATGTACAAAAGCTCAGAAGTGTCTCGGTGTTTCTGTTGGTGTCTGCGGGTTGAAGTGGAACAGAACAGATTAGTCAGGCCTTTAGTGTCCAAGAGCTGCGACAAGCATTAAAACCATATTCACTTTCCATTAAACATCAGTTCCTTCTATGGATACTGACAGATGCTGGACTAAAGCTCCTTTACAGAGTGTGTGTGCGTGTGTGTGCGTGCACCTGTTTCATCAGCTTCCAAACTTGAAAGAAACCACAGCACATCGTCAGTGAGTGACACTTTGTCAAATTTTACATCTTCATTCACAGCAGGTGTGTCAGGTTTTACAGTCTGTTGGTCGCCTTGGAAACAAACAATAAGTGTATTTATTATATTATTCAACAACATGATAAACTCCTGCAGAAGTTCCAGTTCATTTGATTCTTATAAAAATAAAGCATGATATCAACAGACAACTTAGAATGAATTTTAAAATTATTTATTTAAAATCTTTAGTGTTGATTTATATTATGATTAAATCTAAAGGGGCCCTCAGGGGCCCTGACTCTTTCATCTGCTACATCTAAAACAGTTTTACATATACAAGCCATCTTCCAGTTTATTCAATTCATCATGATTTTTCTCTCTTTCTGTTGCTGCTCATGAGCGAGCAGCAGATTTTTTTTTTTTTTTGCAGTTAAAATAAACATCTCAGGGTGAAACTTTTGGCAGCGAGCAGGCCCATAAATTTCCATCAAGTACTGTGAGAGTGTGAGAACGTCCTCGGTGTTTTGAATTCATACAATAAAAGTAAAACTTGACCAAAGCGATTAGCCCGTGTCGCTGACAAATATGAGAAATGGCTCGCCTCGGTGTCCCCATCACAGCCTCGGGACACTAGTGACATAGAGCACGCTCATTGAATGCTCATTAGCTCAAGATTGGTCATGGGAGCTCAGAGCAGCACATCGCTGTGCTAACAATCTTTCTCTTTATGAGAGCTTCCATTCTTCCTTTCACAGGCCTTTCTGCTCTAATCGTATTGGAGTCTCATAACGTTCTGCGGCCCTTCAGCGGGAGGCTTAAAGCACCTGGCAGGTTGTTTAGAGGGAAGCTTGTAAATGCCTGTGGTTAAAATGGGCTCAAACACAAGCCAAGCACTGCCGGGGAAGGAGGGAGGGCAAGCGATGTGGTTGTCAACTTGAGTTTACATTCTGGTTTTGTCAGAGAAGCAGAGAAACAGAAAGTGACCGAGTGGTTACGCTGACCTGTTGCTTCGATGCTGAGGATATCAGAATCAGAAGAATCCAGCAAATCACAGGTAGTTTCAACACAAATAGGTTTAAATTTACGCTTCATTGAAAAAGCAGATAAAAATCACTCTGAAAGTTACTTTCATAACATCTTCATTTAGTTACAGATGGTGCTCACAGGTCCAAAGGAAAAAGAAACATGATTTTAATGATATTACATCGTATCACTCTTACCGGAACAGAAGATGGTCCAGATTTTAAAAGTTTTATAATGTGAATATGTTTAGAATAAAGCTGGAAATGTAACTGTTGTAAAACTTTGGATTTTTGAAAGTCAGGTTGGTGAAAAGGTTGTAACATGCTGACGGATCAGTTTTAACCAGAGTGAAAAACTAACAGCTGATCTGAATGTCTCAAATATTCCAAAACTTTTCATGCTACTACTACTACTACTACTGTCATTTAGCAGACGCTTTTATCCAAAGCGACTTACATTGAGAGAACATACAAGCAAGAATCCAAAGAGAAGGAAAAAAATATAAGGAGGCGGACTGTTTGGAGTCCAGTTTAATTCCGACGCTGATACATCAAGTGTAACAAATTTTTTTTTTTTTTTTTTAGTGAGAGATAAATTCTCAAATCGATATCATAAATCATAAATTAATCCTACATTAAGACTGAAAGTGTTCTTTAAAGAGGTGAGTCTTAAGTCTGCTCTTAAAAGTAGCTGCAGACTCTGAGGATCGGACCGAGTTTGGTAGGTCATTCCACCATCGGGGGACAACAGAGGAGAAGAGTTTGGAACATGATCTCATGCCACGTTGTGGTGGAAGCGCAAGGCGTCTTTCAGCGGCTGAGCGTAGCTGACGCGTGGGAATGTAGGTTTGGATGAAGGAGTGAAGGTAGGTAGGAGCTGTGTGTGTTAGAGTCTGGTAAGCCAGAAGCAGAGCTTTGTATTTGATGCGTGCTGCAACTGGAAGCCAGTGCAGAGAAATGAGCAGCGGAGTGACATGAGCCCTCTTGGGCTGGTTGAAGACCAGACGTGCTGCTGCGTTCTGAATCATCTGCAGAGGTTTAACCGAGGACGCCGGAAGACCGGCCAGCAATGAGTTGCAGTAGTCGATCCGGGACAAGACCAGGGCCTGGACCAGAAGCTGTGTGGTGTGGTCTGTGAGGAAGGCTCTGATTTTCCTGATGTTGTAAAGCGCGAATCGACATGAGCGAGCTACGGAGTTAACCTGCTCTTTGAAGGACAGCTGGTTGTCCAGTATGACACCAAGGTTTCTGGCGGAGGTTTTGGGGAACAGCGTGATGGAGTCAAGCTGCACGCTTATCTGAGGAGGTAAGGAGTTACTGGCAGGACAGACAATGAGGTCAGTTTTGGACAGATTAAGCTGAAGGTGGCGATCCCTCATCCACGCCGAGATATCTGAGAGGCAAGCAGATATCCGCACTGAGACGGATGTATCGTCTGGAG
>SSNP01000005.1:2226649-2245977 GCA_006937955.1 Pachypanchax playfairii | reverse complement strand
TCCATCCGTCCGTCCGTCCGTCCGTCCATCCATCCATCCATCCATCCATCCATCCATCCATCCGTCCGTCCGTCCGTCCATCCATCCATCCATCCATCCATCCATCCATCCATCGGTCCATCCATCCGTCCATCCGTCCATCCATCCATCCATCCATCCATCCATCCGTCCATCCCTCCATCCGTCCATCCGTCCATCCGTCCATCCTTCCATCCGTCCATCCGTCCATCCGTCCATCCATCCATCCATCCATCCATCCATCCATCCATCCGTCCATCCGTCTGTCCATCCATCCATCCATCCATCCGTCCGTCCGTCAATCCGTCCGTCTGTCCGTCCGTCCGTCCATCCCCTTTTGAACAGAATAATTAATTAACAGAAACACATTTCTCTTCATACACTTCCTGTTTCAGAGCTGGTTCTTATTATTACATAAATAGCTGTTCATTTTGGCCCTTTGGGGATTTCAGAACGGATTTAGTTTTTGCCTGGGGGGCAGAGGGTGGGGGTCTAAAGAGCCTGGGGAAGCACCTTGTCCAAAGGCCTGTATTAAGCCGGCTTGATGGGTTGAGCATGGAGTAGAGGGCACAGATTCATTTTGCTGAAGTGAAGAGACCAAGGTTAGCGCGAGGCATGAAGATGAATACCACTCGTCTTATTTCTGAGGCGGGTTGAATACAAGGACGCCAGCGCAGCGCTGCATGGCCAGCAGGTATTGAGGCAGGCCACGCCACTTAATTGGATTGAATGCTGGCCACGGTATTTATGTCACTTCTCGTCTTGTCAATCCCATAACAGGCATGGCAATGGCGTGGGGATCTCCCATGGTGACGGGACTTTGCCTTATTCAGATAGAATGGAGAGAAAAGAGCCAAGCCTCATTAAATTCACGTTTAATTCTCACTCAAACCGTTTTAAGGCTGATGTTATTTGCATAACAGGGAAAAAAGAGAACTCTGCCTTTTCAGTGTCCCTGTGTGTGAGAGAGGGAACAGGAACAGTGTTGTAATTGAAAGTGTTTGGTTGGCTTATATATGCATACGCTGGAGGACAAGCGTTCTCACACGGATCAGACTGAGAGATTCTGTTGCACCGTACCACCATTTTTCTACAGTTTCAAACAGTTTCTGTGATGGTATTTCCACACAGCATGACACAGCTGTTAGACAAAGAACAAATACAAATCCACTCTGATGTAAAAAGTCTGTCCATTAACAAAATATAAACTTTATAAAAAAAAATAACATGTGATAAGATGACTGAGATCTGCAGTAAATTATGAAAGCAGGTAAAAAACTGATTCAAAGCAGAAATATTTAAAATTTGATTGTGAGAAATAATCTTCAGAGAAACGCGGACCCAGAGACACCCACAGAGCTGAGGAGGAAGATTAAGCCAGAGAGGCGTCTGAGGTTCAAATCCCCAGCAGAGATGATAAAAAACAGGCTGTAAAAAAGTTGAACCTTTAAAACCTCTAAGAATCAGACAAGTCTGTGTCAGTTTTAAGGACCTGAAATACACGAGTTCAGATAAAAAAATACAACCAGACAAGAATAATATTTAATATCTGACTCAAAAAATAACCCTCCAGTTTTTTAATTTATTTTTATAGAATGTGTTTATTAAACATGATGAAGTCACAGTAGAGTATTTATAGGTTTACTGTTCGTTTACATGTTATTACAATTGATCAACCATTTAGATATTTATCAAACTGAAATAAAAACATTTTTATTTATAGTCGAGTCTGAAAATGCCTCAGAGCTTTAGTTTGCAGTTTCTGAAGATACATTTGTGTTATTTGTAAAATGCTAAAATATGTTAATTATATAAAACTCATAAGAAAGATTGTAAAAAGTTCTGATTGGCTCAAAATGTCACATTTTTTAGTTTGATTTGAGTGCATCAGGTGACCTGCAAAGCAACAAAGATATTCTACTTTGGAAAAATGTTATTACTAGATAAAGGTTAAAAAGTCTGACATGTAATTTATTATTATGAGATGAAAAATGTATGTCCAACCGCATCCATCCATCCATCCATCCATCCATCCATCCATCCATCCATGCATCCATCCATCCATCCATCCATGCATCCATCCATCCATCCATCCATCCATCCATCCATCCATCCATCCATCCATCCATCCATTCATCCAGTTCATTGATGAATCTGATTGGAGTCTGAGATGATCTTTGAACTTTAGTTTGATTTGGATCCAATTAAAGATGTAAATTAATGCAGCACATTTGTTCTGTCATTGATGATGAGGAGATGGAGGTCATGGCCTCCAAAGGAAACGTGACACTGAATCAATCCTGATTCAACTTAACTTGAATTGTTCTGGTGGAAATTAAACAAAATACTTCCTAACAAGGCTCCATCCTGCAGAGCTGATCTGTCAGGTTTTGTACAGAAGAAGAAGATTGTTTTTCATTAGTGAAAAATGGATTCAAGCTGATGGAAAACACAGAGGCTGACTGTGTTCTGGTTCATGAGTCCTAACTTTTGTTGTTTACAGCTGGAAATCTGATTAGATTAAGTGTTATTTCAGTCTGTAGTGCACAAACTTTAGAGCAGACAGACAATCTAATCTAAGCATTGAAAATCATTCTGGGTTCCTTTAAACCTGAACCCACCCGGTTGACCCCCCTCTGCCTTTCACAACTCCAGATTAATCCTGGGCTTCAACCTTTGATTTCAACTTCATCTTTGCCTCTTGATCCCACCGTCTGCACGAGCACGGGGAGCGTGAGGCGTATAAAGTGACTAGTCAGCTTCCTGCTGCTTCCCTCGTCTTGTTCTTTGTTGGCTTTCGGCCCTTTAGCCCGGCTCTTTGCTCCACACATGCACATGTTATGATATGCACAGTCTGCTCATGTATATGCTTGTGTGTGGTTTGATCTGGGTTCCTGCTGTAGTCTATTGTGTCTGGGCAGGAAACAGCTAATCCAGTCAGATCCAACCCAGTCAGGGTTCTACTGCTCATATAATCTGAGTGGCAGGAGCGTCGCTGTGGGAAACAGAAATCTATCCATCACACCATCAGCAAGTTGGTTCCAATTTAGGAAAACACAGAATATTTCACTTTAATATGAGCAGAGTTTAATTAGCTGTAAATTATTTTTCATTTTAATCTTTTCTAAAAAAGTTTTTAAAACTTTCATGTTATGCTTTTTTAAAGTAACATGTAAACTGCCCTGGTTGATGTATATAAATAAAGAAATTCATTTGCAACCAGAGAAATACAGAAAAATAAATGCATAACTGAGTTCAAGTGATCAGAGTCTATATCGGGGACAGGTTGGGAGTTCAGGAAGGCCAGTCCAGTCGTCCCCTCTTTTTTCTCAGCCTTTGACATTTCTACAGAACAAGGTTTAAACTGTCTTCTTGAAAAAATAAAGGCAACGTATGTTTCTGTAAAAATCCCTGCTAGACGTTCTTGCATCAGACTTGAAGCCATTATCATACAATACACAATTAAAAGGTACAAATTTAGAAACAGATTTTAAAAAAGCAACATTTTCATTTCCTGTTTAAAAAACTGTTGCACCATCGTCGTCTTTCAAACAGCATGGAGACACCAGATTATGGTTGTGGTACCCAGCAGGAGGGCCATTCATTCAACTTCCTATTTCAGCTTTTCTTGATGATTTCAGATTAACTAAAGTCAGCAGCAGCACACACACTCTGTAGAATAAAGGAGCAGTCAGGTGGATATCCCCATTTCTTCCATATCAGGGCTCCTTTGAAAGCTTCATCCATGAGCTGAATGGGAGGTTTCACTGAAGTCATTCATCTCAATGATCTGCTCAAAATCGACCATATCTGTCATACATGGCTGGTTCTGAAGGCTGGACTGGAGGGGTCAGAGCAGAAAAACACAGGCCAGGCGAGATCATTTGTAAAGACATGAAAGACAAAATACAAGAGAAGCAGAAGTCAGGATTGTTTTTCAAAGAAAATTAATCCTACATGAAGAAAAGAATAAAAACACTCTAAAGTTCAACTTTGTGAGTTGAGGAGAAACTTTCTCAATAAATTAAATGTTTAAACTGCAATCTTTGTATCTAAAAAGATTAAATTAATGGATTTCCCTTCGTAAGATATCTTCTGATTTTTGAGTCTTTGTATCTTAAACCTTCTCTTTTAAGAATTGTGATAGAAGGCCTACATTTCCTCTTTGACCATATAAGGTTTGTTATAGTGTCTTAAGCTGAAATATGTCCTTAAAAATTATTTCCAAGCCAAGCACATCATTAGCCATCTATACATTCTCTTGTTTTTGTGTGTCAATGAAAAGGTCTGACCTGTTTTTAAAAGTTCCAAAAAAAAAAGTTTATTCATAGTTTGGAGGAGTACCCCAAGGCTTTGTGTTGGAATCCATCTCTTTGCTGTTAACACCACCTCCTTGTGGTCTACATTTGCTCACATGGCTTCTGTTCATCCATCAGATGATGGAGTATGAACTAGGAACATCCTTGACAACCAATCCAGTTATCAAAACATCTACATTTTTTCTCTGATAAAATTATAACTGTCTCTAGTTTCTTGTAACATCACTATGCAGATGATACCCAACTGTAGAAATATTTTTAAATCTATTTGGTGTAAAAACAAGACGGTTGTTAAAATTTTGGGTTTGAATCCAGGATCCTGACCTGCTTCCTGCTGTCTAAAATTACAACCTTAATCTCTAGTATATTATTAATATATGAGTGATCCTCAGTTAAACTGACTGAAGATTCTGAAACATGAATTTATTTCCTGAACAGCCTGTTGATGCAACAAAGAATAACATTATAATTTCTGAGAAGTCAGAGATTTTACATTTTCCTTTTATCTGGAAGTTTAATTTGAGAGTTTTAAGGGGAAGTTGTCACGTGGTCTTCAAACAACAAGTTAAATGTTGTCAAGACATAAAAGAGCTCAATGTTTTCTAATGAAAACAGCTTTCAGTCATGTGTAAACTCATTAAAACTCCAAACTGATCTCAATCATTTGGAGTTAATCAGTCGCAGCGTGTTTCTGATGTTCTTCATTACAGCATCTTGTGCATTTTCACTTCACATTACTGATGCAGAACTTCTCCTATTTTCAGTGTGGAGACAGAGATGATGAGTACAAACACACTCAGACACACAGCTGTGTTAGAAAATCAGCAGTGAGTGGTGGGACACAGGATGGTCTTTAGTTCTGCCTTTTCACAACCAGACAGTAATGGTTTCAATTTACATGGGCATTACCAGCATGGACACACACATATACACACACATAGGGAGTGATCCCTCAGTTAAAGGCTGATTTCATGGAGTTCATCCTGAGAAAGAAGGATGGAGAATGTGTAAATCCCCGCCTCCCTTCCAGGTCCAGGTGCTTCTTTGCTCCACTGCTCATCAAACAAGAGCATTGAGCTAAATTATTTTCACTGAAAGGAAAGATAAACAGGAAAAAAAAAATTCTCTCATTTCTTGGACATATTTCAGGTTTGCTTCCACCACTTCTTTGTTTATTACATCCATGTGATATGTCTTTAGTTTAGCACCACCTGCTGACAACAAACTGAAAATCCTCCGATCCATAAACACACATGGTGTTTTAACAGCAAAAAAAAAAAAAAACAACTAATTATATGAAACAGAACAGAAAAACACTATCTGAAAAAAAAAACTATCTGATGTGTATTTTTCATTTGAGTAAATGTCCCATTCTGTTTTTTAATAAGGAGGCGGGGCTTAATGCTTGTTTTGGAACCAGCCACTAGAGGGCTGCTCGTCTTTTTCTGGTTTTAACATCCAGGTTTCAGTTGAATATCAAATAAATGTTTACAGTTGGTGAGGTTGATTCTTTATCTCCAATATTAGCTGCTGTAACTCATTTTTTTCTCTTCTTGATTCTTTCTTAAGATCAGAATCAGTATTTATTTATTTATTTATTTATTTGTCTGTCTGTCTGTCTGTCTGTCTGTCTGTCTGTCTGTCTGTCTGTCTGTCTGTCTGTCTGTCTGTCTGTCTGTCTGTCTGTCTGTCTATTTATCTATCTATCTATTTATTCTGCTGTGATGAAGCAAAAGGGCCAGAAAGTCAAAGTTTGCAAACTCTGAATAAATACATCAGTAACACGTGATTTTAACAAAGTTAACAAAAAAACTAAGTAACTTCAGACTTGTCTCCCGCATGTTCATGACAACATGTTTACAGTGTGTTTTTACTACTTTGTGAAGAATTTTGTCTTGAGGACAAAAATTGTCTCATGTGAGAAAATAATTCTGGTTTTAGTGTAAACTTATTATTCATGAACATAATCTGAGTTATGATATTTGAATATTGAGACAAAGGAGCACGTCTGATATCAGTGACCTCACTGTGTGTGCTCGCCTCTCTCTCTCTCTCGCTCTCTCTCTCTAATCCCTGTAAGAGAGTGAAGATCATGAAAAACCCTCCGCCCTGCGCCACTTGGCCATATGTCCAATAGAGCTGCTTTCTTCTCAAATTATCATTCACATCATTTATTTAGCAGCTAACTCAGTCACTGTTTCTCCCACCATTCAGACCTTTTTGTGTTGCTTTAATTGCTGCTTTTTCTCATAAAAGCAGCTGAAAGCTTGTGAGCAATGCTACGTGATCAATTGCTGTTTTACACGCTCATCTCCTTTTACCCACTGAGTGAAAGTCTGAGCACGAGACGAGTTTTGTTAAACATTTAACTACATTTACAAAGTTTGATCAGACACATTATTAGCTGCAAATTAGTCCGTCCATCTGTTGGTGTTTTTCCTTTAACACAGCAGAGTCTTTTTAAACTGTTGATAAAATCTGAATTTATAGATAAAATGTAATAATGTTGGTATTTGAAGATTATAAAAAAACACAAAAAAATTATTTTAAGATGATTTAATCTTCTCTGTTACATGAAAATAAATTAATACATTTATTTTTTAAAAATATATTTGCATTAGAGTTGATGTCTACAGTGTAGAACAGTTTTTTAAACATAAAAATAATGAACACAAGCAGAGTTTCTCTATATCTGGAAAGGTTTATGTTTGTATATTTTTCCTCAAAACAGAGTTCTGATCCAAAAACTCCTTTTAAAATCAAAATGTTTAAATCTAAATATATACCAGTAACTTACTATATATTGGGGCTAAAATAGGAATCTGAAATGTAAATATTTGATCAATAACTAAACGTGGTAACAGATTTTCTGTCGTGATGGTTTAACAGTCAGAAATCTGCTGATTTACTGTAAAATCATCGAATAAAATTGAAATAAAACAATTTGATTGAATTCTAAATATTTTAAATTCTAAATATTGAGTGGAGACGGACACAAATCTGTAGAGTTTTTATGGAATAGTGTGTTATTGAAGTTTTTCAGACATCTAAAAGCACACCTACATTAAAAATCCCTCTGATTGTGCAACTGTTTCTTTGTTATGAAGGTCAAACAGAATGAAGTGGGAGGATTTACTCAACTCATTCTAAAAGCTGCAATAAAACCCACATTGTAATTTTACGCTCCCCTCTCGTCTCTGGTTTGATGAAGGTTTGATGAAGGTTTTTATAGAAAGCTTTGGAGGTCCGACTAAGCCCCGCAGAGCCGACTGATTATTCCCCTGAAGAGCTGCTGCACTTTGAAGTTCCACATTCATCCATCTCTTTCTCCTGCATCGGTGTCTCTGTCCTGCTCACAACTAAAACCCTAATGATGTAAAGAGGCAGAGGAGGAGGAGGGGTTTAAAATTAGAGTGCCGTCTTTCTCTCTTATTGTATTTAATGGCTCTTATTGTGAGAGCACCAGGAGCTGCGAAGGAGGGCGAAGGCCATTCCTTCTGCCTCTCTGAAGAGGAGAAGTGGCTCGGGGGGGAGACGTGAGAGGGCGAGTCTTCAGGTTTTAATTAAAATCAACTGAAGATGTCTAAACACAGCTCTCGTCCCCTCCTCAGAGCTCAGAACTAGAAAACTGCAAAGAAAGAAGAGCCAAAGAAAGGCTGTTTACAGATAAATCCATTAACAGTTCTCATTAATCAATTAACTCATTCATGGATAATGAAAAGACTAATTAACTCTTGGTTAAAAGGCCATGGGAGCTGGAGACATGGTGCTGTGCTGAGAGGTGCAGGCGTCCTCGTCTTCGGGCCCTTAAACGAGCTGCTGCTGTTAAAATGAGACTAAACATGGACGATAACACTGACATGAAGGATTTATTTTTAATTAATCTGTCATTTCTTTTAGATGGTGTTGTTTTTGTTTCATTTTGCTCATTAAAATGTTTATTATTGTTATTAGGTTTAATTTTCAGAATGTGTTTCTTTGTTAGCTCTTCTCAAAAACCTCATTTTCTCAAGGTTTATACTTTTTTTATTTTTAAATGTTTTAAATTTGTTTATTATAACATTCTTCTAAAAACTTTGGGGTTTTTATTTCACACTAAATCTTTCTAAATAAAATTTTCCGTGTTTTTTTTACCATTTTTTTAGCTTTTCTTTCTAGTTTGTTGTTTTTTAAAATGTTGGTTTTTTGCTCCTTCTCTTCTTGTTTTGTCTAACAGAATATATTGTGTTTTTATTGTAAAATATTTATATGCCTTTTTTTCTACAATGTGTTTTTTGGTCCTGTTTGGAAAATGTTGCACTTTCCTGCTTTTTAAAATGTCTTTCATTTTATTCCTTTTATTTATTTTTTCTTATGTTTAATAGTTTGCTTTTACTCTTCCTTCCCAGAACACCAATGGATCAATAGATGATCTAGTAATAAATTTAGTTTTTTTAAATGTTGAGGGAGAGTTGCACAGACAAGAACAAGCAGACAGGAAGTGATTCTGTCTTAATGAGGATATTTTGGTTATTAGTTGCTGTTTTTTGCTGCTCAATCCAACTTTAAATTTACAGGTCTGAGGATCTCTGCTGAAGATGTTGCCCCCCCCACCTCTCACCCCACCCACCCAGATAGGTGACAGGAGATAGATGTGGTGATGACCATCACGGATGTTTCTGCTTGCTGCTTTCTTGGAAAACGTGCTGAGAGAGGAAGTTAGTGGGAGTTTGCAGCCGTTGGATTTAAGCATCCAGCCTCCTTTGAGGCAGAAAGAGCGACTCTATAAAAGAAGCAGTGAGGCATAGTGGAGGGCAGAAAGCGATCTGCTGCGTCTTCTACCTGAGCGCAAACACACATCACACCAAAAGTCTGTCAAGTGCAGCCGAGAGGGGCTGAGAGAGGGGCAGCAACAATGGGCCTCCGGGCAGCAGGCTGACCCCTGGTAGTCTATAATTCAGAAAGGGGTAAGTCTATCATTCACACACTCTCTGAACAGATTCACAAGGCCAAGACAGGCAGTTCTTTATCACAGAGGAGAGGCAGGGGGGAGGAGGAGGGGTCAGAAGGTGTATATAGGCTTCCACAGAGATCTAATGCTAAATATGCTTCAGTATGAGGAGAATGCAGGTTTACAAGGAGCCCAGAGTCCAGATTTTTACTTGTTTCGTCCTCCAATAACATTCATTTTTACAGTGATGTCTGTTTATTACCAGCATATTCAAACAACTGTGAGTTCCACCAACACGATGCAGAAAAATATCTGAATTTTAATATTTTAAGGATTAATGATGGTATTAATATTCCATCAAGTCTGACAGGAAAGCTGCTGAAATATTGTCTTTATATTAAAGAAGCTCTTAAAGTTTGAGACGCTGGACATGAGGAGACCCAACAGTCAACAACTGACACCAGTGATTTAACAGCATCTGTAAAACGGAGTTACAGATGGTCAGTCAGATGTGGCAGCCATCTTGAATTGAGTTGACTTTCAAAATAAATCAGAGAATTTCATTAAAACTCATCTGGTGATTTATGAGATAATTTGCAAACAAACATGTACATGTAGTAAAAAATTATGAAAAGTTTTCAAAGAGTCTGAATAACGTGTGTGTGATGACTGTGTGGGATGTTTATGTTTGTGCAGATCACCTGAAATGTGCAGCGAGCTGCAGTCAAGCTGCAGCTTTTAACTCTGAAGCTCATGGAGAAAGTTTCATAAAGTTAATATTAACAGACAGAATTTGGTTTATGACCTTTGCAAACGAGATTTCTACCGTCGCAGCATCGATCAGCAGACTTAACACTCAGCGCTGAACCTTCAAGCTGCAGCTTTCTGCTGTGGGTTTCCACAGAGGCTGATGTTGGTGTGATACCACACAGAGCTGTGACGAAAGGAGCAAAATACAGACATTTCACACACACACACACAGACACACACTCACTCAGCAGTTTTTCAGCTCATTAGGCAGACGGTAGCGTGGATAATCAGGTTTTATATGGATGGTGCGAGGTCATTATGATCTAATTACCTTTAGTGGTTATTCAGCTGGGCAGAGAAGGAGGAAAGAAGGAAGGAGGAGGAGGAAGGAAGATCCACATCTGAGTGAAACCTACAAGAAAACAAAATCTCAGCTGCAGCTTGTCTGAAAGATACATTTATACAATTTTAATTAAAGATTTGTTCCTTTATGAATCTGTTGACCACACCGGAGATACCCTTTGAAAACGTATTATTATTTATGACATGGTGAGAAAAATAGAACTCCTGCCTGAGGAGTGAAACCTTTCTCTGTGTAAACACCAATATTAAACTAAAACTCTTAAATGTAACGCTTCATAGCAACAAATATGCACAATTATAGGTTTAAAATGTTGTAAATTTATCATCAAAGGGTCAAAACCAGTCTCATTTTAAAAGTTTATAGAGTAAATGGTGAATTTAAACATCTGTATTTTATAAATAAAAACGTCTGTCGTTTCTAAAGCTTCAAACATGACTGTGAGTTTTTAAACTAGAGACTAATAAACATAAAACACGTGAGGATAAAAGCAGGTCCGAGGCAGCTGCTGCAGGCCGGAGCACCGAGACCAGCTGTGTAGAATCCTCATTAAGAAGCAAAAAGTGAAATCATGTTTCTTTTTCTGTGTTCAAAGGGACAAACGGAGCCTCAGTGTGACAGAGAGCTGGTTAAATTCTACGCTGCGTACACGGGGGTCCAAGTCTTTTGTCCCGGTGTGTTAAACGGGTTAAAAAGTGCTGTCCAGAGGCAGCAGTGTGTGTCCTGGTCAGCGTGCAGGGATAAAGGAGTCCATATGGTACTGGTCAGTTTGCTGCAGCCCACAGCGAGGAGGGACGTCCACCTGTCAATCAAACAGAGAGCGAATAAACAATGAGAGGGAGGCAGCCACACACACACCCAAGTTTGTTTTGTTATCCTTATGGGGACCGTCCATTGACTTCCATTGATTTTAGTAACTAGATTTATACCTAACCCAAACCCTTTTCCTAACCTTAACCATTACTGATCTATAACTAACCGTAAGACTAACTAAAACTCTATTCACACCATACCTATAAACCTAACCCCTAACCCTAAAAAGGGGAGTCCCCCTCATGGGGACCAGGCTTCGGTCCCCACAAGAACCCTCGGACCCCAGAAAGATAGTAAAAGTCAGGAAACTGGTCCTCAGGAGGTCAGAAAAACACACACACACACACATATATATAAAAAATAAAACTGTATTTATTTTAATGTGAAACATTTCACCACATCTATTAATTGTCACTGATAAGAAAAACACAAACATGATGTGATAAACCTAAACAACATTTGTACATCCACCAGAATCAAGTCACGAGCGTCCGTGTCCTCCATTTACTCCATTTTCAAGCCTCAGCATTGATCTTTTGTAATGGCACTTGAGCTCTCGGCTCATCCGTCGCTGGATTTGTGTTTATCTTTTCAAACGCTCTGAGAAGTTGTTCAGCAGCTCAAACAATGCAGCTCCACTGCAAATCAAAGCCTCTTAATGATGCTTTTCTTTCCACGCAGAGTTTCAGCCTTTCACATTCTTCAGGAAGCTTTTGGCACATTTGATTGGGAGATTAAAAAAAACTGAAAACTAGAAGTGAAATTAGAAAAGCGGTTTTGCTAGGTGTTTACAGATTTTGAGACTGAGGGCAGAGTGTGTGGTCGAGGTCTTCAAGTGCTACTTCACTGCTGCTCTCACATGTTTGGCAGGATTGGACCAGCGCTCTCACAAAAAATCTTTTCAGATTAAAGCTTCAGATGAAACTGCTTGGAGTTGTGAGTCTGGATTATGTCACGTTAAAGGAACTTGAACAGAACCAGCAGATCAGAAGTTACAACAGCCGGTCTCACAGCAGCAGCTTCACGGGACTGAACTGGGTCATCCGTCACGTCAAACACTCAAATATGAAAACAAATTTATTTTAAAAATTACATATAAATACAAGAAAAATTTAGAAAACACCTACTAAATAAATACAGCAGTTTGAAATCAGAAAAAAGAGACAAAAAATATTGGAGCTTCATATTTTTTTTTTTTATTTGTGACTGATTTTGCAAATTTGTAACAAAACAGGTTAAATTTCCTGTTTTATTTTACAGTAACAGCAAACAGCTCTAACACACCTGCTTCAAATTATTTCATTTCCTCTTTAGAATGTCAGAAACTTCTGAGAACTTTTTTTTTTACTCTGTCATCTCCAATTTTTACAGCGTGACCTGCTGGTTCAGACCTGCAGGTCAGCTCTGTCTCGACCCGGTGGAGGAGGTGGTGGACAGAAGATTGATGGTGAAGGACAGCACGTCTCACCTCGTGCACGGGACAGGGACAGGCTGCTCCAGGATGAAGGAGGGATCCTACAGGTCCATCCTTCCTGCTGCTGTCAGACTCTTTGACCAGTAGAACACAGACACTCATCTCACTCCTCCGATGTGCAAGAAATACTCAACTATATATTTTATTTATTCTCCCTGTATGTATTTTTACAGTTAACAACCTCTTCATTTAAATCAGGTGTGCATCAAAATGCCTCCTGGTTTTCTGGGTACGTCCCATAGGGAAGAGACCTCCAGGCCGACCCAGCATTCTCTAGAAGGATTATGTATCCCTGGAACGTCTGGGAACGTCTGTGGATCCTGCAGGAAGAGCTGGGTGTCTCACCTGAACCTGTTGCTCCTCGACCTGATAAGAGGGAGAAGATGGATGGACGTGTTGAAGCAGAAGAACATCTAAAACCTGTAGGATAGTGTCCTTCATGAACTGGAGTGTCCTAACTCTTCTCTTTAGGCCTATCAGTCCTGCATGTGATGCAACAATCTCAATCATCCAGTTTAACTACTTGTTTTGGTTATCTGCCACCTTGTGGCTGTTTGTGGTTTCTCTGTCAGAGAAAACAGTCATTTGTCACTAAATTCACCCATTTAGATGTAAAAAAATATATCTTCTCTTTTATTGGTCAGATTTTTAAAACTAAGATGGAAAGTTTGTAAGATGTAGATGTGTTAATACAAACAAGACTTTTAGCTTTTAAATTAAGAATATTTACATTTTTACAGGTTAAACGTGAAACATAAAAATGTAAAAAATGAGTTTGACTGGACAGAATATGTAATAATATATATATTAGACAGAGTATTACTTATACTTTTTGTTATTATTTATTAATTATTTAGTTTGTTTAATTTCGGTATCAATGAATCTCATAGACAAGTAAAAAGTAGTGATTTACCTTTATGTGTCCGGAGTTATTTGACCTGTTCTGTTATATATATATATATGAGACGTTTGGGCACAAGAGAAACATGTTCTGCTCACAGAATCTATAAACTACATCTTAAAAGTTAAAGTATCAGAGAATCAGTTGTAAGAGTGTATAACTTTGTTTAACCTCCATGTTTGAATATTTTGTTCAGGTTTGGAAACTTGGGCCTGATTTGTAAAATGTGTTTTGTTCATCAAAATTCAGTGAAGAATTGAGATTCAGAAAACTTCAGAACACAGGGTTGTTAAAAAAACAGACTTTATTGCCGTTTTCCACTATGGATTAAACAAGAGCAACAATAAGACTACTGCAGTACTGACATCTGAATTAAATACAAAAAACTGGGTTATTTTTCACTCGACATTCAGCTACAGAAACGATGAGTGACGAGTCGCCGTCGTCATCATCACAAAAAAAACCCATAAAAATTAAACAGCAGTTTTATTAAAACAAACTTTATTTACATGAGAAAATAAAAACGTCCACTGACTTCATGCCATGCTCTTCAACAAGCCTACAAACATGATGGTTACACAGAACCCAAACCCGGACAGACCGGGACCATGTTGGCTCCTGCAGCTCAACAGGTGAGGTGAAGTGTTAATGAAGACTTTACATACAGTATTTACAACCTGACGTACAACTTGAACACATCTGCAGATGTCGTAGCGAGCAGCGGGGAAATTTACAGCAATCTCATCCAGTCAGACAGAAAACATACATGACAGAGAAATCTGAATGTTTGTGAGCTGAACGGTGGAAAAGTGCTTTAAACAGGAAAATATTCTAATATTTCAGTTTTAGAACAGCTGATTTGGGTTATAAATGAGTTTTTGGAAGTTTTAACCTCCACGTTGAAGCTGCAGCAGCACAACGAGGAACAGTTTAAATTTTAACTTGAAACACTTTTACTTCCTGCTGCAGTGCAACAGATGATCAGATCTACTAAACCAGGTTGAATTTAGGTTTTTACATAAGTGGATCTGAAGTGATGCTGATTCATGAGAAGCTACTACAGCGATCTACCACAGGGGAGCTCACGTCATTCTGCATTCACACAGCTACAAGTCAGATTATTTTAACTTCTGCACCTAAAAGCAGCCGCTTCATCTGAGCAGCTACTTTGGCGTCACAGTAAAACAGGAAACGTTTCCTGGCGTTTGTTTTTTCCTGCAGTCACACGAGACGCGCTCGGTGATGTGAAGTGGTTAAATATGTACAAAGGATGAAAGTTAAAACGGTGAGGAGGCTTCCCTGTGCTGCAGACAGGACAGACAACTCCATCCTACATCTTTTTATCTTCAGTCTAAACAGAAACAAGGTGGAAAGAAATGAGACAGTTTCTGGAAACAGATTGAGTTGGTTTAGTTTGAGACAGGCATGGTGGGCGGAGTCAGGCTGAGTTCCACAGACGACGCCGTCAGCATCTTCTCTGTGTGTAGCAGAAAAATAAAAGACGAGTGGTTAAAAGACGGAAGCTGTGGGTGAGACGACTTCACTGCTTCTTGCTTTTTATTCGCTCCAGACGCTTCTTCAGGTCGTCCAGGTTGGCGGCGGGCGAGGTCGAACGGGTGAGTGTGTGCTTCGGAGAGTTGGAGTGTGTGTTGTGCTCCTGTTGGTACAGCTCACGGGACTCTTTGAGCTGCGACAGCTTGCTGTGAAGCATGTCGGTGGAAGACGCCACTGACGGCTTCGAGGACAGCAGTGAGGAGATGGCCGGCCGCTGCTGAGGCTCGTCCACGCTTCCTCCGAGACCCTGCTGGAGTTGAAAACAAAACAAAGTCAGTTCAGAGGGAAAGAAAAGAACAACTATTTCATCTGATTTACAAACTCTTTGAGTTTCAAGATCGGATCTCTTCTAAATGTCCTGATATATAAAATCCTACAGATCTACTGCTGCTGGCTGAATATTTCCTCCATGTTGGAGTAGAAACTGACCCTGGAGGTGTTTTCTAGTCCTTGTCTCTGTCGGAGGATCTTGAGTCTCTCGTAGTAAACTGCTGGTTTTAGTTCTTCGTTGTTGCTGCTCGGACTTGAGTCGACGCCGTGCTGAGGGATGACTGAAGAAACACACACTGGTGTTACCACACAACCCTGACTGATGGCAGCACATTGTAAAACACCAGCTGGTACCTGCAGAGCTCTGGATGCGAGTCTTTCCCTCCCTCTCCAACTCAATCATACGGAGCCCTCGTTCCACGTAGTTCTGGAAGAACTGAGATGTGTTTTTGAGGAAAGGCTCCAGGTCTACGTCCGAGTATTTCTGTTTGTACTCGTACAGCTCCGTCAAACCCTGAGAACAGTTCACAGAAATGAACAATGAATAAAAACTGGAGTTTAAAAAGGCAAAAGACATTAAAAACAAACATCTGAGTGTAACTGACCTCTTGTGTGTTTTCTTTCGAACCAATCTTCTTAAAAATCTCAGACAGAATGTCGCTGACTTTTGCTTTTGACATGCGATCATCCTGAAACACAGAGACTTATTCTAGGAGCCGTTTCACTGTTAGAACTTTCATCATGACATTTTGTTCTGCTCACCACATGCAGACCGCCCTTTTCATTTCCCCGGTCGCTCTTCAGTCCCGACAGGTTTCCAGAGTGTTTGACTACTCGCCTCAGATGGGCCTCCAGCTCTGACTCGTTACGATTCTCGATCATAGAGAGATGATCCAGGATCTGTTCACAAACGCAGTAGCACAAGAACAAATAAGATTTATATGGAACTGTGAGCTGGTTAAGTGGTGAACAGGTGGCGTGTCTTACCTTGGCCCCGGTGAGCTTACACAGAGTGTGTAACAGTGTCTTGAGCGTTCTGTGTGGAACGTCACTGTTGAGCTGCTTAAGTTTCTCTTTGGGGAAAACCTTCATGAAGTTGTGGACGTCCAGCAGGATTCGATCCAGATTGATGTTGTTGATGGATTCAGGGAGGAAGCGGATCATCCTCCACAGACACTGAAGCCACACAAACACAAAGCGATCAGTTTGAGCGGCATCGCCGGTCAGCTTAGCAACGATGTCGGTTCAGTTACCTTCATAGTGAGCTCGGACACACTGGGACAACCGGCCGTTGAGATCAAAGTGTCCTGCAGCAGAACCAGCAGAGCGCTGCAACAACAGGACAGAAAAAAGTTTACGAGTTTAACTCTCATTTTAAAACACGTCTGATGTCTGAAGATACAGACGTCCTAAAGACAACAAGTAGTTCAGTTTCTCTCTAAAGCACCAACTCAGTCCCCTGAAAGCACCATGTAAACATGTTCAATTCATGTTAAAACAGATTCAGCCACTAGGTTCTGGCTCAGAACGTCACATGGAGTTTTTACTGACCTGATCATGTTAGTCTGGTCCGAGTGCTCCAGAACGCGAATCACCAGCAGGTTAACAGACCTGATGACCTGCGTTCCGTCTTCTACGTCCTCCACTCTGCCGTCCAGCATCAGGGTCATCAGGCCGTGCATCAGGTCCTTCAGCACGCCCATCGACGCCTCTCTGGCCAGCGTCTCCATGGAGAAGAGCTGACAGGAAGATGTGAAACAGGAAGTTAACATCTCATCTTTGTTGCATATGCGGGTGAACTGCTGAACATCTGGATCCCTGCAGACTCACAGACATCAAGTTCCCTATGATGCAGCTGTACAGATTGATGACGTCCTTCTTGTCCACACGGTCGTCAGACAGGTGAGTGCTGTTGAACCTCAGCTGCATGATGGTCACAATGAGCAGCTGATCTATGTGTCCAGACATGACGTCCGCTTTGTCCTCCTGACGTAGAACCTCATCAATCTGTAGGGATGAAGGACATCATCATCATCATGAATCAATGAGCCAGGTTAAGAAGGTGGGGCTTAAAGGAGGCGTGTTCTGCTGCTACATACAGATGCTAACAGGAAAAAGCTGCATCACAATTTTCTTATGCATTTTATATGTGGGGAAAAAAAATTTGTTGTGTGTTTATTAGTGACATGACACGGAGTGTCATACCTGAGCCAGCGCCTGGATGCTGGTGCTGATGTCACTGCTTGCCACCTGAGAAATGACAAAGTTGATGGTGGAGGCCGTGCTGTTGTGAAGATCATCAAAGTGAGGAGAGACAGAACGGATCCTTCGAACAAACAGATTAACAGAAATATTACAGTCTTTTCTGTGCGAGTCAGCTGATGTTGGGGGTGTGAGTGTGTTTACTTTGGCTTGGGGATCATGACGGGCTCCAGCAGCTCATCCAGCTTGTGTTGAACGAGATCCGGCAGCTCACAGACTCTGTTCTGATCCATTTCAATCATGTCCAGGTCCAACTGGAACTCTCTAGGGATGGACGGGTGGGACGGCTCGTTGTGCTGCGCGTTCTGACGGGACTGACTGGAGGAACGGTGAGAGTTCACAGGAAGATAAAATTAGCTGAGTGTTTTATGGATCAGTGCGGTATAAACTCCAGTCCCGACTGCCTCACAATGTCTGACTCCAATTACTATCAAATCAATTCAACATTATTCAAACATTTAACAATGAAAAACAAATATGTAACACATTTTATCTGAACTGAACAGTCTGAACTGGAGCAGATCAGCACTGATCTTACAACATTATAGTGTGAATCATTTAAAAAGGAGGGAGGAAACATGACAAAAAGAAAAAACTTAGAATTGAGTCACTGTCCTTTATGAGTCGAGGTGAAGAAGCTCAGATCCTGATAGAAACGAGTCGTTTATTTAACTCGTGTTGGCTCTGTATGTTTACTCGTCATGAAGTTCGTCATCTTGGATTTAAAGTTATAGTGTGCAACAAAAATCTTATTTACAGGTTAGATTTAGTTTGGCATCGTGGGGTTTGTCCAACGTTTCATATAATTACCTTAGAATGAACTCGATATCTGATAATCTGGTTCTTCTACACGAGAACTAACACATTCAGTCATAACAGGCAAAAATCTGTTATTGTGAATGCTGTTTTTTATGTATCAGATGTGAGGGTTTATACTCATTGCCTGTTTGGTGGTGGTCGGAGGGTCTGGTGGTGTCTGGCAGCCTCGCCTTTGTCAGTGTGTGTTCCAGGACAGCTGTGGCTACATGTGTGTAGTTCATCATCACCAAATGTGTGAGTGTGTGTGTGTTAATGGGTGAATGACAGACTGTAGTGTGAAGCGCTTTGGGGGTCGTAGGACCTGAGTAAAGCGCTCTACATGTACACGCCATTTACCATCACATAACCCAGGAGCAGCACGGGGAATACATGATCAAACGAAATCTGGACAGAATCCAGAAAACATCGGATAAAGAACAAATGATCTAAGTGTTGCAGGATCAGTTTTCTTTCTATCGGATTCAGTTTGTTGATAAATAAATCATGGAAGTCACATCACCAGCATGACATCATCACGTCAGTGACTGTTACATGTCGTTCATCTTAACTTCTCTGTGCAAAGCTACCAGAATCTCTAAAGGAGGAAGCTCAGATTGTTGAAGAAATTAAACCAAACATCACGTCTGAAATAAGAACCAGCAGCAACTCTGATTATTCTCAGGTGAGTTCTGAAGGCGTCTGCCTGCGAGTCACAGCAGGAACAGGTGTTACATTACAGCAACAATAATTCATGCCTGAAACAATAAGTGGATATTGGATATCACCATGTCTTCATTTATGACACATCTCCAGCATCAGTTCCATTGACTTTTGTTTATTTATTTATTCTTTTCTTTTTTTTTGTGGGGGGGGGGGGG
>SSNP01000005.1:2197427-2226639 GCA_006937955.1 Pachypanchax playfairii | reverse complement strand
GGGGGGGGGGGGGGGCTTGTAGCTATTGTAGCTTCAGAATTTGTCATCTGCATCTTGTTTGAAAGGGCAGGTAGCAGGTATCGCTACATCACGTCTGACGGATCAGATGTGAAAGTCATCTATATGACATCTTTCCTGTGTTGCATCCGTCTGTGCTTCTTTTCCAAAAACATCTCATACATGTGCAGCTCGCAGGAATGTTTCAACACCTAGAAGAGGACTGAACAGGTAAACAGAGGGGTGACTGAGGAGGAAGAGGAATGATTAAAAACGATGGCTGAGCTTTTTGAACATTAGTTTGCTGCTTCACTCGTCATGTGACAGCAAAACTAAAAGTTCAAAGATCACAGCAGCTGTCTGATCATTAGTTTCATGAATAATGAGCATTAGGATGAATTCACAGGAGTTCTTACAATGACGACACCCAGAAGAGGAGGAGGAATTGTACTCACATCCTATACGTGCGATACATTATTCTGCTCCAGAAAGGAAGGCAGGCAGAGCAGAGAGAGGAGGTAATCACACAGGAAGAAAGATGACGGGTTAAAAGACAGACAAACAGACGGCTAACAGCCAATCAAAGATAAGTTGGTCTCACAGGTACATTGGAGAGGATCTGATGAGCCAATTGACTTTAAAGACTCCACATGTATCTGTGAGAGCAACAAGGCATGCAACAAACCCGAAAACAGGAAGGATGAGAGATCAGTAAGGAGAGAAAACATTCCAGTAGATCCAACAGATAGAAGGAGCTCGATGTCTGAACATGCTGATGAAAAACATTCAGAGTGTTTTCATACACAAAACATCAAACCAACTTTCCAGTGCAACAAAAACACAAAATGTTTTCTCATGACTACAAACATGGATTAATACCAAGTGGGTTTTATACTTGATGACCCTAATCCTTTCAGTTTTTCTATATTTGTGCTTTTAACAGTCATTTTTAGTCTCTTGTCCTGCAGTTAATTGTAAATGGAGGGAGTTGAAACTCTTTTATGTCAAATTCAGAAAAAAAAAACTTAAAATTTGTTGTTAGCTACTAACATCTAGATTTAGGAAGAAATCACATGTAATTAGAATAAACATTAAATCAGTTTCAGCAGAACATTTAAAAGATGTGACTGTAAAACTGATCCGATCTTTCTGTAAGAAGATAGAAAAACAAAAACAGATTTATATATTTAAAGAAAACCTGCTTATAGAGCTGAATGTAACTTGTTCTCAGCTGCTCTTGATAATGTTTATGTTGGAAGCTGATGCTGATTAGCAACCCTGAAACAAACTCATGTGCTGACACTCGTAGCCCTGAGTGGAAATTCTCTGGTAGACAAGTTTTATAAAGATACTAAAAGTTGGTCGACAGATGGAAACAACAGGACCTCTACTCTTCAGAACCTGGACTATCTTGAAACCAGAAACTGGTTTTTACCTCCATGTAATAATTTGATAAGTGAGTGCATTTAACTGCCACAGGCACCTTCATGCAGTAACTTTTTACTAATATTTCTTGTAGTGAGAATGTGTTACTGGTCGTTTTACTGGGTTTCATTCAAACAGGGACCTACTTGAGCTTGTTGGGGTCTTCCTGAACCGGCTTGCGGAGGAAGGTGGCGTTGGGGTTGGTTGGATTTTCCCTCTGAGACCTCTCTGTTGCGCTCTGCTTGGCTGGCGCTGCAGGGGTCTTCTTCGCTGATCGCTTGATTCTCTCTTCCAACATGCTCATGTCCTTCTCTGACAGCTGGAAATACGTCACAAAGAAAAATGATGCTGATTCTGTTTTCAGGTTGTGGTTTTTCTGAGCCATCGTTTTCATCTTACATTTCCAATCAGTTTGTAGACCTGGTCCCCACAGACGTTGTAGACTGCCACCACAGTGTTGAGGGCAGCGTTACGAACAGACGTGTCTCTGTCTCCGATGTGGACCGCGATCTCCTTCAGAGATTTAGCCGGAGTTGGCTGACAGACATTCATCCCGTAGCCCTCGATAAGACAGCCCAGTTCCTCAAGACACTCTGATGAAATCATGAAAATAAATAAAAACCACAATCACATTAATATCTCGAATGTTTTCTAGAAAGCTGAGACCTAAAATAAAATATTTTAACACCGACTGCACAGAGTTTTAAAAAACACTAATTGGACAAATAGATGAATGAGTCATCTGATTTGATTAAATTGGAGGTCATTTTTAGTTAAGCTGTTTTAAATCTACAGCAATTGTTTCAGACGCTGTGAAAAAACATTTACCGGCTCTTTGCTTGGAGTTCTTGGATTTAGTTCCTTCCATGAGAAAAGGGAAGATCTTGGACGCTGGGTAAACTTTACACAACATGCCAAGAATGGTCCGAACATCTTTACGAACAACATCTTTTGATTCTCCAACCTGAAGAAGACAAAAAGCAACTAAGAAACAGATTCTAATAAAATCAAATAAATAGAAATGTGATGTGAGTGCACCTTCAGTATGAGGTAGGGGATGAAGGAGTTGGCCTCGTACTCCGTCAGATGGTAGTTCTCCCTGTTGAGCATGGTGAACAGCAGCTTCAGATACTCCAGCACCTTCATCAGGACTGTGGTGTTGGTGTCAAAGAAGCGAAGCGTGAACCACTTCAGGATCAAGTCCAAACAGCTGATTGTAGCATCGCTCTCGCTCTCCAACCTCTGTTAAACACAGATTATTGAAACCACATTCCTCCTGAAACCGCTGTGTGAAACCTGCAGAAACTGGACCAACGGCCTCCTACTTCAATCATGACTCCGATGGCCTTCACGTGTCTCTGGAAGTCGAAGTGAAACAGCTCGTCCTGAAGCCACTTTGCAAAACATGTAGACATCTGAGTTTTGAGCTGCTCCACGTACTCATCTCGAGGACTGATGAAGTTCCACTTGAGAATCTACAACACAAATATTCAGCATTATAATATAATAAATACATGTAGCCAGAAACACAGAAATCCCGTGATCTAATGCAACCACAGTTAGAATGTTTGTGGCTCAGTTTATCCACGGATGATGAACTGATTGTCCATCTCCATGAAGACAACCTGTTGGTTTTTAAAGCAACAGATACCTTTAATTGCTTCTCCTCTTTGATCCTCTGTTCCTTGGCATTAGGAACGAGGATGAAGATTGGTCCAGACTTATCCTCATCATCCTTCAGGCCTTTGCCTGCAGGCTTCTTACCAGCTGGACCCTGAGAGAGATTTGAGGGGAATCGTGTGAGTAAACAAGTCCTCTGGACATTCAGACATGTCTTTAGAAATGCTTTAAAGATTTAAACAGAGAAGATAGAAACAGGATAAAAAGCAATGCTATGGACAGATGTTTGCAGAGGTTAACAGAAGAAGCAGATACAGATGCATGCAAGTGGGTGACATGTAGCCGTCACGTGACCTCTAAAAACAAGCTGCGCTGACTGATCTCAGGTCGGCTTGTTGTTAAAGTTTAAACTGCAGATCTGAGTAGTTATATGACTGCACACTCCAAGGTCATTAGTAACTGAAGACAGGATTAGACTGAGCTGAGAGAAGCTAGACAGGGGTTAACATCTGTCAGGCTGACAGGTGTCCACCAACAAACTCTGCTCAACAAGCAGAGAGACAATCAGGACGCAGTTTCATTGTGAGGACACCTGCTACACATCTACCTGTTGACTGCCAGAAGCAGCCTTCCCTTTGACGGGAGGCTTTTTACTACCATTACACTCCTTGTCCTTGGGGGGAGGGGGAGGTTCCTCAGGAAGGGAGGAAGGCTGGGTGAGTAAAAATAAACACATGTTCATTCTACACAGATGTCAAAAACTGAAACATGAAACAGGAAAAACATGTGGCTGGTATGAAAAACAGGATGATTGTAAATAAAAACTGCATGAATATTTACAAAGACATAAAACAGCTGATAAGTTTTAATATTTGGAAGCACAAACAGGAATAAAATCGTTTAGTGATTTACCTTCTTAGCAGCAGCTCCTCCTCCTCCTCTGACTTTCTTAGCTTCAGGTTTACTGTCAGTGAAGTCTTCAGCAGGTGCTGCAGACAACAGACGTAGCAGAAATCATCAACCAACTAATGAGTTTCCTAAAATCACCGACAGGACTGAACAATTCAAACAACGAATCATCTCACTACAGATGTTTCTGTCATGAATGAAGACTGAACTGTTTTAGTGTTTATTAACATGCAAACATTGTTTTTAAAGCATATAATCATTTTGTTGCTTAAAGTTTCACCTTGTAGCATCTTATAAAAACAACTTGAACCAAGAACTAAGATGTTTTTGTGAAGCTGGATTTTGAGTCTTTAAAGTTCTTTGAGAACTGACCTGCAGCAGCTCGGCTTGGTTCTGCAGAACCTTTTCCTCCCCCTGTTTTGACTGGTGCAGCAGGTTTAGCTGGCATGACAGTTCTAGCTTTTTCCAGCATGGCGACCACCTGATCCTTGGAGGCAGGCTGATAAGACAAACAGACAAAAGGACATGAAGTCACATCCAACCATTTGTTCTTTTAGACATCGAATATGTCTGTTAGTTATTCCTGTTAGTACTTTGAGTTTGCCCGTGGCTTTGTTCATCTTGTCATAACCCAGATGCATCATGAAGGTGGGTAAAGCATCCTGAGCCTTCTTCCTCACGTCTCCATTTCTGTCCTCAAGGCAGGTATAGAGCTGTGGGATGCACAGCATGAGGTCCCCAGGGACTGTCCTCAGAGTGGGTAGCTTCTCTGCCAACCAGCCAAGAACCTGGACAATTAAAAGTCATTTAACTTCTGATCATTTGATCTCAAAGGTAAGAACATCAGATTTTTTCCTTCTTTGTCATAAGTGTAAGACTGAAGGGTTTTAGCACCTCCTGACGGAGGAATGGATTCTCCCTCTTCAGCTCCTCAGACAGATCTTCTCCTTCCAACCAGTCTTTCATCCCAGTCTGCTCCACCCACGCCTGCAGGGTTGTCATGGCAGCTGTTCTCACGTTAAGCTGGATGGAGACAGAGACAAACCTACTATTACATAACAAGTCATATGTATGTCAGCTATTTAAAATCTCCTGACATTTACTGATCACCAGTGTTTGCTTTTGCAACAACTGTAAAATAAAACTTTACAAACAAATAAATTCAGCACAGCATAAGATGGACAAACACTGCTGGTAGAAGTACCTTGCTGTCTCCCAGGACAGTGATGATGGAGAATCCCAGAGCTTTAACATGTTGCTTGAGTCCAGGTCCCATGGCTGTAGCCAGCTGCTGCAGAATATTTAGAGTCTGTTGTACCTGTAGATCACAGACATGATGGTCAACTAACTGTGGTTCCCATGAAAATGTAAACACAATAAGAACAAATAAAATTAAGACATGTTGATGAAAATAGTTTATAAGATAAGATCAACATCCCTGGTGCACAATAAGAGAACAAACAGATCTGATGAATAAATGAATTTCAGCCTTTGGTCAGATGAAACACTGTTTAAGAGTAAGTGGACTTACTGGAAATGTTGGTTTATTTCTGTCCTCCAGCCACTAAAACGTTCAATAAAAACCCACTTCCACTTCCACTGTCTTTGTCTTTCAGTTACTTCAATCACTGATTCCAACATGGACTGAGACAGATGTGGGGTTGAGCGTACAGATAACATCTGATACAGTTTAATGAAGATTATAGGCTTCATCCAGACAGTCTCAGGAAACAAGAAAATCTTTAAGATTTAAGAAATTTAAAAAAGAAAACCATCTAAATCTTGGTTCATGGACAGTGTGAGCAGCAGATAAAACCTTTCCTCACAAGGTGTTTGTACAAAAGTAGAAACCAGCTGCTACAAAGAGGACAGAGATGAAAAGCAGCATAGAACCAGAGTGGGAGGTGTGTAGTGACACAGTCCACACTGCTGGTGGGTTTGGTCTTAATGCCACTTCAAAAAATAGACATGAACATCATTTTCTTACCAGAATTTTATTAGAGTCGCTGAGTCGTCCTTTCAGGGCCAGAGGAAGTTCCCCAATGTTGGCTGTGATGAATTTTGCTTCTGAGATGATGGCTACAGTCTCATCCAGACCCTCTTTCCTGATCTTCCAGTTTTTGTCACCAATTTTAGACACCAGGTCAGATGTGATCTTGTCACTTTAAGAAGAAAGTAACAGAAAATAACGAGGAGAGGATAAAAAATATGCAAAATTATATATGAATAAAAAAAAGAAGACAAAAAATAGGGTAAAAAAATTGGTGGAGCTGTTCCACATTCCTTCTAACTTCTTGTTTCATCTTCTCATATCAGTGATATAAAGTGATGAACACTCTCCAACATGAACATCCATCTTCCACAAAATAAACATTTAGAAAACACACCAATACATTTTAATTTATGATCAAATAAAAACATTTGAGCAGCAGAGGAAGTTGTTTTTTTTAGATATAAAGAGTTTTATTACCTGATATCTGTTCTGGGCAGCAAGTCTGTGATATCTGGTCCTCCTCCTCCTCCTCCTCCATCTTCATCGTGCTCCTCACCTTCATCTCCTTCCTCCTCTGCTGCCGTCTTCTTGGTGAATCGGCTCGGCGCTGGAGGAGACTGGCCTTGCATCTGTTAAAGAGAAACATTTTAATATCCCCTGAACAGAACATGTCAGAGACCAAACTTTAAAGTTTCAGTATTTCTAATGAGAAAAAGACTGAATTTCCTTAAAGGTCGGTACCTTTTCAAATTCAGCATCTATCTGTGCGAGGAGAGCGGGTTTCTCATCTTCGAAAAACATTCGTAGAGGAGCTCCCATGTAGAGGTACATGACTCCCAGCAGCGTGATGGCGGCAGTTCGCACAGCAGGGTTTGTTGCTCCGAGAGCAGTCTTCACGTTGTTGATGAATCCCTTCACATTAATACTGAAGAGCAGAAAGAATAAAATTAAACTGATGGCCAAGAAGTGTGACCTCAAACAACTTTAGGTCATAAAGATTTTAGAATTATTTTATTACAGATGTTATTGACTTATTAGTCAAAACTTTAAAGAAATTAATGTCAAAACAAGGACTGAAATTTACCCGACGAATCCAAACTCCTTCATGGCGTTAGCCAGCCAGTTGAGCGCCTCAGCCTGGTTTTTGGGGTTCTTTTGTGCAAAAGCCATAGAGACAACCTAACGAACACAAACAGAGTGTCAATCAGGTAAATCCATCTTCATGTTTAATGTTTACTGAGTTTTCACCTGTTCCGCTGTCCATGGCAGCGAGCACGTCTCTCCGATTGCTGTCAGAGCTTCTTTAGCGTTTCCACCACACTTGATGTCTCCAACCTTGTCCACCAAGCCGTCCAAAACCACAGAAGCTGACGTCTTGGAGAACTGTCCTCTCTGAGCAATGAGAGATACGATATGCAGCTTCATCTGCATCACCTGCAAGTGATCACAAACAGAAAGCTGCATTACTCAGTTTTTATTTCCACAGATTCTTGGTTTGTCACCAAAGCTGCTGAGGAATCACACCGTGTTGCATTCATAACAAGGTTTTTTTTACCTGGAAGTTTGTCTCCTTCCAGCCTGGTTTCTTGGCCAACATCCTGACTAGAGCCTGGCAGGGCATCACCGCCTTGTCCATCGTCTCCACAGCCTACAAACACACATGAAACAAACATTCATTATCAAATTTTACTCTTGATCAGATCGTAACATATAAGCTTCTTAAATGCTTTTGTCCAACAACAAAACTAAGACTCAGTAATTAAACTGGTTATGTACAGAACATGAAGACTTTACCCTCTGGAACTCCTCCATACTGGCTAGTCTCTCCTTCCAGTTGGCTGAGTCCAGCTGCTGCACACAGGAAGCAGGAAGTACACCTGCTGCTAGGTCCTNTCAATCTGATGCAGTAACACAAAAAAATTACATAATCAGATATTTAAACTGGTGCTGTTCAGAACAACAAATGTAGAAATCTCTAATATTAGGAACATTTATGAACTGTTAGGATATGAAGAAGAACACATGACTAAGTTCAACTGTAAAGGTTAAAGTGCATTTTAGGTTCATCCTGAAATTTCATCTAAAAGCTGAATATCCCAGATAATGTGAGAAGTTCATAATACAGGTAAAAAGAAAGTTACAGACAAACAAACTGAAGTCAAGTATTTAGAGATTTAATCTTAATAACTTTCATGAAAGACGTCTGCTCTGTTGTACTTCACCATCATTAAGACTTACAGACAGTTCCGTCTCTGTGAACTCTTTGCTGTCAGACGTCTTCTTTGTTTTTCCTGCAGCTCCAGATGCTGGTTTGCCTTTTTTCGGGGGACCAGCTGATGACTTCAAAACAACAACAACAACAAAAAAATCTTTTAAATGATAACTGAAGACTTTTCGTCACCAAATGATGTTGAACAAATCTCAACAACTACTTGCAGCCATCAGCCTGTTGATACCTTGCTGGCTGCAGAAGTTTGTGTCTTCTTTGGTGGAGCAGAGGATTTGGAAGGAGCTGTAGCTGCAGGAGGAGCCGTTACTGCAGGTTTCTTTTCCACTGCTGCTCCTACAGAAGCACCTTTCCTCCCTCCAGCGAGCTCTACTTTATCAGCGCACTCTTTCAGCTTTAAAAACAAACGGCCAAAGTTAGCAAATAAAAACAAACAAAAAACAGAAGCTTTCCTGATTTTCTACATTCACCTTGTCCAGTTTTAGTTTATCCAAGTCAGCCAGAAAAGGGTTCACAGCTTTCTCTCCCACCACCTTCATGGCTGTTCCAAGAGCTTCAAAAGCAGCATCACGAACCTCAGGGGCCGAGTCGTTCACTTGCTAAGATGGTTACGATACATAAGTCATTCACCATCATCACTTCTTTTCATGAATGAAAATAATTGTGTAAACCACTCAGTTTTAGTATCTGATGAGAAGCAGCAACAACACACAACTGACTTTTCAGATTTCATGTTTACCAGGACAGATAGATACGGTAATACTGCGTCATGCGTACCTTGATGAGAGCAGCACAGAAAGGTTTGAGGAGGCTCTTCGGGAGCGTGGCCTGTGTACAGTGTCGGAAAGAGCGAGCCAAGAATAAAGAGGCTTGTTGCTTTATGGAGGGGTTCTTATTGTCCATTACAGCTAGGATGTCCTCTGAAAGGTTCTGGAGAGAGCTCTGGAAAAAATATGATAAGACAGCTGCAGAGTCAGAGTGCTGTATGAGTAACAATTATCATTTATAAACAGGAAGTGAATTTAAAGTTTAAACCAAAACAAGAATCCACCAGCTAATTAACAAACAGGCTATTTCACATTGTTAAACAGAGTCTGTTCTGTTTGTTTTGCCTAAAAAAGGAAATAAATTAAATAGAATCTTGACCAGTTAAATATGAAAGAAATACAGCTGTACTTACAGTGAGGAAGATGGCATCAATGGCCTCCTGCAGGGCCTGGACGACCTGAGGCTTCTTCTCCTTAAACTTCTCCAGAATAGTTGGAACAATCTAAAAAAGTTTAAATAGATTAGTCCTGTGAGGAATGTGGTCCAGTATCTGGTTCTTCTTTCATCTTCCTTGTTCAGTTCAATAAAAAAAAAACTGAGGTAAAAAAAAAAAAAAATTAATGCTCAAAGGCAGTTTTATTTATATTTACATGTATAAAAATCTATTACAGAAACTGTTAAAGTCACAAATCTTCTGACCTTCATGACATAAAAGCATATCACTTACTTGTCCTGCGTACGTTCCAAATTTCTTCCTGAGTCCGGTGGCCAATCCTGCCAGACATTTAGCCGCCAACGCCACCAGCATCACGTTAGCATCTTTCCCCACAACCTGGAGAACAGAACCCAGTGCTGAGTCTCCACAACCTTCTGAACAAACTTTATTCAAGACAAGAAACACCCTCTACCCCTTTTCATCAGAACAAACTGTTTATGTGTTCTGTTCAGGCTGCAGACAGATGTCCATCTCAGCTGTCAGAATAATGATAATAATATATTCTTTATTAATCCGTCTCAGAGAAATTCAGGCTCTGCGTCTGACCCATCCTCATTACTGAAGAGCAGAGATTGAGCAGCGACGTGTAATTTTAAAAACTTGAGTGTGGTAACAGTATGGGTCCCCATTACTTCAGACTTTCCATATTATTGAATTAAAAAGTCAAAAATCTGTCAAGGAAAAATGGTGTATGGAAAGGAAATTGTTTCATGCAAGTCATGTAAAAGAAATGTTTACATCACAGAGTGGTTATGTAAACATAACAGTGTAAAATGTCTTTGTACAATTCATAAATAAATCATAAAAAACTCAAATTATGGGCTACAATGGAGATTAAATTAATGAAATGTTCCACCTCTCTGTGGATTGTTTGAGTCTTTACCTTCTTCAGGGCTCGAACAAGGTCTCCGTAGTCTCCGTTCTCCAGCTTGGGGTTCTTGTTCAGAGTCTCAACAGCTTCAAGAGCTTCTTTTCTCTCCTGCCACTTTTTCGCTTCCTGAAGATAAAATTCTCATTTTACAAATATCCTTTTCCAGCCTCTTAAAACAGAACACATCAGCAGGAGAGTTTCGTTAATGGAAACTCGTGTTTATTAAATAAAACCTGCTGCTCTTCCTGTAATTGAAATATTTTTTGAGTTTGTCTAGATTTTGCATATAAAATTTCCCTCTGCTCCTCTAAACCAGCTCAGAGTGAAAAGACCTTTGTGTGATGTAATACCAGATACAAGTAAATACTGCTTGTAAATATTGTTTTGGAACAAATAATTTCAGCTTTTAATGTAACTATTGATTTGATAACAATTATGGCATTATGTGATTTATAAAGAAAAACTGAAATCTGATGAGGGTAGATGGTTTGAAGGTTTTTTTTGAGTCGTCCATGTGATCAGACAAACTTACAATCTTCTCATAGAAGTCTTTAGGCATCTTGGACAGAATCTCCACAGGTTCCAGCAGCTCATAAGGATCCACAGCTGCTACAGTTTCCTCACCATCCTCTCCTGGGACAAAGAAAAGATCTCTCATTAGTATGAGAAAAGCAACAACCTAATGGATCACAACTCAATCAACCCTACCATCAGACTGCTCCCCTCCTTGTGCCTGTTGCTGCTGAAACTTTGCTTTAAGGTCCTGCTGTGAGCGCAAGAACCTGCTCTGCTTTGGAGGAGATGGAGGCAGCTTAGCCCACTCCTCCTCTAACTCTTTGAGCTGCAGAGGCAAAAGAAAGTTTTGACTGGTTTACTTTACCAACTCTGAAATATGAATGTATGTATCTCCATGTGTGATCAAGAGTGTTCTACCTGTACAGAGTTAATGTTCTGCAGCGACGGTCTCAGGGCATCTCGGATCCACTTGTAGATTTCTACAGCGAGCAGCTTGGCTTCATCTCTCACCGCCTTCTCTCGGGACTCAAACTGTTTAGCTAAAACCTTCACTACTGGCTTCAGTGTCACTATTTTTGATCCAAACTCACTGTGGGGAAAGGTTGACAGGGAGATAAACTTTTTTTTTTTTTTTACATTTTCGTAAAAATTAAGAGTCAATTTGAAAACATTTTGCTTCACAGACAGTGGTCATTTTACTGGAACCTCTAAAACACCCGTTTTATACATGTGCATATCTTAGTTAATAACATATGAACAGAACATGTTGATGAGGTATCAGAATAAAAATGTGAAGGTTTTTCAGTAAAGTTGCATGATGACTTTTAGAAATAGTAAAATTATTTTATTTTGAAACAGAAACGGACCTCAGAGCCTTCCTGAGCGTCTCGATGCAGGCCACCACTATCTTGGGGTTCTTGTTGTCCAGTCCTTTAAGTAGCTCATCCTGAACCACCTCAGCCTTCTCTATCTCCACGTACATCAAGCAGATGTCCATGCCGAGCTCTTTGGCTCGAGCCTTTGGCTGGTTGAATACTTTGGTCACGACTCCTGACACCACCTCCCCCGTTGTCCTGCAGCAAAGAGACAGAATCAAAGTGTGATATGTATTTATTAATATGAAAATGTTTTTTTTTTCTTTGATCAACTCCTCCACATGTTCTTACCATAACATAACATATATATCAGTTGGAGCATCAAGTTAAAACTGATTAATAGATTTGTCTTTCAATATTTTGTCAACCATAAATTAGAATAAAGTAAATTACAGCAATCAGTCAATGAACAATTTCCCTTTTCCTCATGATGCTGTACGTGGCTGTTTAATGTTTTCACTGTAAATAACCCAAACACCAGCGTAGAACCATTAAGAAAAAACTTTTGAGATTTCACATTGAAACTTGAAGATGAAACTCCAGCTGTGACCATAACTTACTTGGCAGCCACGTGTGCATTCTCTATGAACACCAAAGCAGCTTCCAGCCCTTTAAGTTGAGCCACAGCATTAGAGTCAGTGACAAACTTCTTTATCAGTCCCAGGAACTTCCCCCACTCTGGACTTTTTTCATCTTGTATCCTCTGAAACAACTTCAGAGCTTCTTCATAACCATTTAGTCGAGCTTTCCACACCTGTTGGAAACAGAAAGAAACAAGTTAAATATCTGTTACACCAGGTGAGTGTAACTTATTTCTACACTGACTCAAACTGAACAGCATCCCTCCTACATGAGCTTGAATAGATGGTAGAAATCCAACAGCTTAGATCAACTTCTCAAACTGTGAAACTAGAACAGCCCCCGCCCCATTCAGGTTTCCCTTTACTAGCAAAACGTGAATTAATCCTTTCAAAATAAATGCTACATGTCTTTCCAGTAACTGATTTAAAGTAAATAAACCAGGCTGCAGCAACATCACAGGGAAATAATATTGGCTACATTTCATTTAGTCATGATGGAGAAGAATCACTTAAATAAGCATTAACTGATAGGCATCAGACACAAAGGGAGGGAACATTCATCTCAGACAATTAAAAACCCTGAAATCATTTCCAAGGATGTCAAATACAAAAAAAAATACAATCAACCTGTGAATCTTGTGCAATAGTGCAGCTGCATGCAGATACAACAAATATTAATGACATGTCTGCCAGCGTGGATTACAGGTTTGCCTGAGATTATTAGTTTAATCCTGAATGTAAAGCCATGTAAGGATCCAAACAAACACAGTAAGCAAGTCTGAAGGAAACTAATCTGACAGAATAGATTCAATTGAATCTCTGATGTCTGCAAGACTGCAGCTCTGTTTCATTTCATGTTTGGTTTAACGTACGCTGTTCAGCATCCTTCTATAAACAAGTTAACAAGGTAACATTGTTCTACAAAAATGTTTAATGCAGTAGAACAGTTCTAACTCAGAACAGACGGTCACCTTATGTTCACATTTCTGGTCGATGGGAAGCTTCATCCACTCACTGTCGTCCCCCATGGTGTCTGGTTGGGGGCTGGGCTTCCCAAAATGTTACTCAGCTGGGGAGAAAAAACAAACGCATCTTATTGTTAACTCATTTCAGCTGAAACACAGGAAGTACAAAAAAAAGTTTCCATGTGATGCTTTTTATTAATCAGCTGCAAATTATTTACAAATTTTACAATTATTTCTTACAATTGTGCAGACACTAAGAGATCTAAACTGTCATAGAAACATTGTTTCTTAATAAAATGAGACAAAAACAATTTGTTCTATGTTACTGTATTAAGAAAGTTCAATTAACAGAAAAGCTTCCAAATTATTCAAAATTCCTGCAGTAAATGTTCTGATGGGTTATTACAAAATTATTTCTGATGTTTTAAATTGTCTTTATTTGAATCCTGTCAATTTTAGAACTGATGTTTGAAATTAATCTCCTCACAAACAAACTTGAAAGTCTTAAGTACAAGCAGATCTCGTCCTTCTCAAAGCGCATGTTTGTGCTTCATGTAGTTTCCAAAAGTGGAACAAAAAGCAGAGCCTTATGCCATCAGATATCTTCTCTGTGACATAAGTTTAAAGTCTCAGTTTATTAATTTTGACTTTTACAAAGAAATTTGTAAATTATGCAAACATTAGAAAAACCTCTTTACACAGAGAGGTCCCACCAATGCACAAAAGGTGCCGTCTGCACAGGAAAATAAAGCAGAGTGAAGATCTTTATCATTTATAAACTTTTTTAAAAATCCCAGAAGATACTTTCACTTTCTTTCAGTAAGATACCTCAAACAGTGCAGCAAAGTGACTTTATACAACCACTCAAACACAGTAATATCCACTTGAAAGCATCAGAATGCAACTGATGGAAGGGCACTAAAAGGAAGAACAGTGGGTTCATATTTCACATTGATCCAAACCCATCAAAGCAAACTGAAAATAATGTCAGTGCAGAAGCAGTCTTTCAAAAGACAAAGAACAGTTTGCATTTCAGATAGCTTAAAATGTAATGTAAAAACAGCATCCTCAAATCTTTAAAAACCAACGAACACCCACACAAAACAAACTTTCTACTATTAGAATCCTAAACTCCATTAAAAACTATCAATACAATGACTTGAAAACACCTTGATAATATCTGCTGATATAAAAACCGAGAAAGTGCAAAACGCCAAGCTAAATCTCATTTTTCTGTTTATCATTAGGACCAACTAGACCGGGCATGTATTAGGAGAGAGTGTGCACAAACAAACTGTGTTTTAACCAGTGCAACTGCCAGATCCATAAATAATTTCGGACTTTGGGCTTGAAAATGTATCCACTTTGTAGGGTTGCATCTAAAATCGTGAACAAAGAATATGATGGTCGTTCTTTAGAAATGGAAGGAGTTGAGAATTTAAAGCACTACTTCTGTGAGCTTTGTTGTGAATGTTAACTTTCAAGTTTGCTCGAATTGTTTACAATTTTTTTATTTTAATTTAGGATTCCGGTATAAACAATACTTTCCATTATGGGGGAAAACAACATTTCTTATTACTATTCTAAGACAAGAGATGATCACACTGTCAAATAGATCATGTGACTAATTCAAATAAGCCACGATGCAAAACATGGATCGTTACAAAAGCATTACCTCAAAGATCCAGCCAGACGAAATACCGCCAATTATAGAAAATATGAGTGCACAAGAAGTCAAAGTAAAAACAGTGTATTTATCATGATGTTTATGCGCATGGGTGGTTTCCAGAGTGATTATTTCAAACGGTTCACCCAGAAAACTACACTGCAACCATAAAGAAGTTAGTAATGACCATTACGCAGCCAAATATTTAATTACCAGTAACATTTGTTAATAACTAGACAATCTAACTGGGAGTGGTCAGTATTCCAACTAGCTGTTATTAGTTACGAGCAAGAGCAGAGCCGTGAACTAGCTACCTTAGCGATAACAGCTGCTATCTTAGCTCGTCTGCTAATTCTAGATGCCTTAATTAAAATGTCTACTGTTAAAATAAATTAACAGTGTGTCAGTATTGCTGCCGTATATATAAATATATGTTCAAAACGAGGCTCTGCTGCTTGCTGTGACCGCTGTTAGCTCCTTAGAAACAAGGTTCTAGAGCTAACCGTCCACCCGCGCCAACAGGCCCAACAACGCACTTCTCCTGGCAGCTGCACGGACACTTGGGTCCATAACACGGTCTCTGGGTTCTGGACGGACTTCTGCCCAGGTTTAAGATTAGATCTATATGAATGGAATACCTGTTTGCGTCGCTCGGAGACAATAAGATGCAGGCAGCCCGGCGGTATGTGGCTGATAATGAGATCACCACAGTGAAGTCTGGTCGAGCTTTATACATGTAACCGACACACTCAATGCCACGACTTCCGCTACAAAATAAAACTACTGGCTTCAGAGCCTCTTGATTCACTGAAAGTAACAAACACATGTTCATATCTTTATAATATTATAGATAATAATGATAATACAACTAAAACATCATTTTAATTAGATTTGCAAGTCTGTTTGAATGGTTTGTGAGTGTTGTACTTTTATTTTCTAAGGAGATTTCCTGTACTGTCTGGCTAAATATGTCTCTCTTGGCTATTTTTTCCAAAACGATGCCAAGGGCGGAGAGAGAGAAGAGGGCGGAAACGGGGTAAATCTATAACCACATCCAGTCTGATGATAGAATTAATCAAAAACAAATAGTACCCGTAAATCCAACGAGATTCTAGATTTACACAATTCCCATTGCACACTTTGAATTTATCTTATTTGTGATTAGTCAGACGCGGGTTTCCTTGTTTGCCAATAGACAATGCCAGTGATTGGCTACATTTGAACTTATGCTCCGCCTCCAAAATCTAAAACCCATTTGCTGATTTGACCAAAGCATTGACGTTCATAGTACAAATTCACAGTACAAATTTGATTGGTTTGCACTAAAAGGAAGCCCTCCTCTTAGCCGTGACAATTTCTCTACAATTTTATCTATCTATCTATCTATCTATCTATCTATCTATCTATCTATCTATCTATCTATCTATCTATCTATCTATCTATCTATCTATCTATCTATCTATCTATCATTACAACTACAAATAATAATAATAAAACAACAACAGGAGCAACAACTATTATTATTATTATTATTATTATTATTATTATTATTATTATTATTATTATTATTATTATTATTATTACTTGTTTATTGAGAACACAGGCGGAACTATTGTTAGCAAACTGTTTGGGGGCCTCAAGTAATGTAGCTCACAACATCCGGCCGGCTGTTTCCACATTAGAAGTTTCTGTTGAAAGATCATCTGGAAAAATCTAGGAGCTTCAGAAATGAAACAGTTTATGAATTCGTGTTATTTTTTATAATCTTCTAAGCCTTTGTTTCCCGGACAGGACGAACAGAATGAGCCGTTTAAGCACCGCTGTCCCCACCGAGCAGTACCTCGGTAGGTTCTGCACTACGCTAGCCGCTTCTTTTCTTCATCAGTTCGGTTCTCTTCATCTGAATGTGTTTATGTGTCTTCTAGCGGACAGTCAGGTTTTATTCTACCTGACAGATGCTGTGACCCAGCTGCTGGAGCACAAAGAGGAATACACCCAGTTCGGCCTGATACGCTACTTCGCTGAATAGTACGTTCCTCGTCAGTGCGCGCAGGTCCCGGCAGGCCGTGCTGAGGACACCGGCGCACGGTGGCTGTGGCGGTCCGGTCGTGGAAACCGGCTGGCACAGATACGCAAGACCTTAATAGTGAAAAAAAAGGAAGCAATTTCTTTTTTTAAGCCTTTTAAACCTCTAAATATACGAAAGCATTTACAGAATTGTGCAAAAGGTTTAAGCAGGTGTGACAAAATGCTGCACAATAAGATGAATTCACAAGTATAAATTGTAATTGTTTATTTTGATCCATTTGAAAAATGTGAATCACATCAGTATGTGCTGTGAACATCAGTTTCCTTCTAAACAGTGTCAGTTGCACAAACCTGGAGATTTTCTGTGATCCAGGTGTTCTGATGAGACAAACATGTAAATGTTATTGTAGTTCTTCTTTAGCAGACCTGAACTCAACATCATGGATTATATTGGGTGAATATGAAGAGACTGAAGGTCACTGAAGATTTGTAGACGCGTCTCAAGTAGGGACTGAGTTCACACACTGGGTGCACTTGCATCTTTAAAAACTGATACTGATCATACCAAATATTTATATTTAACTTCTTTCCACTGCCTAAAACTTTTGCACAATACTGTAGATGTTTTAAATAATAAAATCTTGTATAAAAAGTCCCCACATGGTTCTAAAAGCATACAAAATATTTGAATATATTTTCAGTTTCAGCGAATGTGGAAAATAAAAAAACAAAATGATTGTTTAAGTTCTCACCATCAAAACAGAAATGGTTTAAAATTTTTGCTATTATTTGTCAAAGAAAGTTAAAAAAAAAGGTTAAAATAAAATACTGTTGGGTGTATTTGGCTTGTTGAGGTTTAGTAGTAGAAATTTAAGCAGTAATGTTTAATTTACTTTGCCTTTGGGCAAATACATTATTGCTTCTCTGTTGCAGAAAACCCTGAACTTTAGTTTGTTATAATTGATTTGTAGCACCAGAGTTTCAAACTAAAAGTATGAACATAGATTGTCTCAATGTAATGAACTAGAGATACAATAAATGAAGAAAAAAAACAAGTGTCCATGATGAAAAAACTTTAGGAAACCTGGATAATGATCGATCAGAATCACTCAGCTAGATTTAAGAAAGTTTGGCTTGTTGGAAGGAAAATATGAAAAAGATTAGTTAGCTTAAAGTTTATTGATACATCTGTATCTATATGTGAATAATGTGTATATGTGAGTTTTGAATGTTTGTGTTTGTAGTTTCAGCAGCGTGAAGAACAGCAACCATGTCCTCTTCAGGGAGTTCAGCTACATCAGGGCGACTCAGCACAACCGAGCGTCCTTCATCAGAGTCTTCTGGAGATGCTTCAGACAGATTGGCAAGAATGGAGGTGAGAACTGCAACAAACCAGGCAGAAAAAGGAGGAACAGAAAACATTCTGGCAAAAAAAAAATCTGCTCAATTTTTACAGAAAACTTAAAAAGTGACAGGTAAACTGGAAACACATTTCTTATAATTGTGTTTTTTCAAAAGCACATTTGCAACAAAATATAAACAGCAAACTTAATGAATTAACAGACTGAATTATCTGTATTTGATGTCAGGAAGTTGTTACAGACTCGTGAACATGTGATTGGTTGTTTAGTTTCATTGTGTTTCATGAGTTTTGTGTTTGTGTTGCAGATTTACTGTCTGTGTTGGAGTACAGGTCTCTGCTGCAGCTACTGTGTCCAGACTTCCCGCTGGAGGTGGTACAGAGTGCCGCCAGGTGGGAGATTTATTATTATTATTCATAGCTGTCATTACTGATAGAAGTAAAGGTGGAACTCAAAGTACTTCACAAATAACTCGTTAATTTTTTGGCTTCCAGCCTCATTCATGTGATTTGTTCACATTTTACATGAACACGCATATATTCAGAGTCAGAGTCCCTTATTTACGGTTTTTTGAAACAAAAAGTAAATTTGAGTTGAAATTTAGATGCAGTTTGATGTATCTTGTTCATATGAGTGAAGAAACAAACAAGGCATGTATTTTATTCAGTAGAAACTTGTGCCAACAGACACTGAATCATTTTAAAATCATTCTTGTGAACATGAACGCACCACGAACATCTGAAGGCTTTAATGTATAAAATAATGGCAGTTCTTCAGTGTGAGTCTTTAATACTGATTGTTTAATTCAGCATAAAAAAATCTGATATTTTCTGATTTTAATATCTTGTTTGATAAAATATTGACTGAAATTTTTTTTTTATTATGTAACACTCCACCTTAAATCGTGTGTCATGTGACGTCAGACAGAAATGTTGAGTAATATTTGTCATTCAGTTGTATCAACTTCTTGTTTTTTATCTTTCAGAATTGTTCTGATGGACGATGCCACCGATTGTCTGATGTCATTCTCTGACTTTATTTACGCCTTCCAGCTTTTGTTCTACTACCAAGGTAAAACATCTGGATCTGATACGTGTCTGAGGAAACACATGATGTGTCATGTCTCAGAGACAGATCACTTCAGTCCTTTGATTCAAACCATCTTTTCTCTGAAATGAGGCTCCCAACACCTTGTAGAAGAAACCACTTCTTCTTCTCTGACTATGTAGCGTCTGTGTCTCAGTCCGGTTTCTGTCTCTATGGCTGTCTGAATCAGATTCACATCACTAATGCTGCCATCAGACAGACTTCAGGGTCTACAGCAGGTAGTTAACTCAGTCTTGGCTGAGCGTCCTGCTGGACCGCCGTGTTCCTCTCAGGAACTTCAACCGGTTTTATCTGGACTCCGTTTCCTGGTCTTGAATGTTTGTCCTCACCTAGATCTAGAGCATGTAAAAGTTTTCTGAGGAAATGGATAAATGAAATAAAACTGTGTCCTCTTGTCATCGTGTCTACAGAGTTTTTGGACAGTGTTCTGGAGATCTACCAGGATCTGTTAGCAGGGAAAAGTCCGAACACCGTCATCGTCCCCACTTCCACCTCTATTGAGCAGATCCTCTCTGTGGTCACGGAGGAGAATGATAAGGAGGAGCAGCGGGACGGCGTGGAGTCGTCTACTCTGGCTCAGTGTGTGGACGCCCTCTGTGACAGGATCAAACACAGGTAACAGTTCCTGACATCGTGTTTACTCCTCCATGTCTCATGTTTGATCTAGACTCCACAGACAGTTGCAGCCTTGACGTGTGTGTGTGCAGTTATCCCACCAGGTCGTGTATGAAGGAAATCCTGGCCCAGACTGACAAAGTTTCTTACTACGACTTCCTCAAAAATCTTTCTAAACACGAGAGCATCAATCAAACTATCGGTGGGTTCAACACGAAACCTCAACACGTTCGGTATTACGAAACAAGCAGGTTGTTATTGTCTGAAGTGAAGAACCTGAGAGCTCAGACCAGCTGATGGAAAAATACCTGAACCGTGTGTTGAACCAGTTCAGGTTCAGGTCTAACTGTACAGATTAACACTGAGCGACTGCTAGACGAGTCAGTATCATGGTGTCTCGGATCTGTGGTGGTCTGAACTCTGTCATGGTGGGTTCTGGTGATTCACTGCAGATGCTGTTTTCCTCATTAAAATATAAAAAATGAGAATTAGCAAAGCAGTATAAAAGAGTTTGACTGGATAATTCTACTGTTACATAACAGAACCCTGCAGACCCAAAGGGATCACTGAAGGAGAGGTTCTTAGATACACACATCTGTCTCTCACTCACAATGAAAGGGATTTTTTTAAAATAATGAAACAATCCCATTAAACAGAGTTTGTGTCCTTCTGACTGATGGAACTCGGTCGTCTCTCTGCAGGAGCTTTACCCAGTAAGGCAGAGCTGCTCATCGACCCTGAAATGGATCAGGAACTCGACAAACTGTGAGAACACAGACACACAGGTCTAAACTTATCTGTGAACTTCACTTCAGAATATTTTAACCCCCCCCGACTTCTTGTATTTGTGTCTGAATGAATCCAGAATCTCTCAGATCTCTGTGAGTCCCGGCAGTAACAGTAGTGGCAGCGCTGTGGGGGCCCTGAAGGAGGCACCAAGGAGGGCGTCACCCCGCAGAAACATCCACCACAGGAGGAGGATGGAGGTGGAGAGCGACGGCTCCACCGAAGAGACCGACTCCTCAGAAAACTGATTGGAAACAATCTTCCCAGCCATCGTTCGTTTCCTCGTTTTAAACTTGTTACACCCCAGATTTTTATCCAGATCAGACGCTGAACAGCAAGACGAGGAAATACAAAGTATAAATGCATCTGATGTGAAAATATAGAAAAGAGGTTTTTGCTTTGTTTTACATTTTATTTCCATATTTATTCCACATTCCAGGGTTCTTGTTTTTTGTAACTAGTTTTTGTAATTAGGGTTTTTTTTCTTGCCCCTGATTTTCCCTCAGATTAAATGGTTATAACGTCTTGAATGACATTTAATATTTTATTTAAAAGCAATTAAATTCTGATGAGCTTAAACTCAAACAAACTATTTCTCATCTTAAATCTAAAGTCCTGCTGTAAATTAACAACTATATATTGATGAAAAGATGAAACTAATGTGAATGTGTTCTAATATTCTCATACTGTGAAGAATAAACATGTAACTGTGATGCCAGAGATTCTTCTGGGTTTCTTATTGATAAGATTTGGCTTTAATTGAAGTTTGTTCTTAATTTCATATAAAAAAAGGACAGATTCTAAACATCAATCTTTTAATCTACTAAAAAGTTAATTGACCTTTGAAAACTCATTAAAAAGACTAATTTGTTTTTTAAAATGAGACTTAGCTGAAATCGTTTCTTGTCTAATTAGAAGCTGTTATTATTACAACACGTTACACAAATGACTACATGATTTACATGCTACAGTTAACCTTTGACCTGAAATCAATCAGTTAATCCAATTAAGTTTGGATCTGTTAAGATCTCTAAATAAAATTCACAGAAGAATGCAACAAAACATAAAACAGACCATTTCAATGCTTTTTAACTGCAGAACTTCAGGCTCGTTATTGAATAACTGTTTGAAAGTGGAGACTCTTGGATAGCTGGTTTAATTAAACATTTTACTACAAACTGCATTATTCGTATAAAAGCAGCCAGATGCAGATCAAACTAACAAGAAGAGTTAGAAACTGAGTGAAAAACAAAACGTCCAGCTGTTGTCATAAACTTGATTTATTGAGAAGAAAAACCACCATGAGCTTTAGTCTGAGTGTCTTAATTTTACAACACTGATATCATGCAGCGTTACACCCATTAACAGCCTATAATAACACCTCCTATACAGACAGACAGATACATACAGTATTTATACAGGATCTCCATGTGGATGTTTGTGACGCTTGAGTCACGGAAGTGAAACAAAAAGAAAGGACACTTTCTGGAGGAGGAGCCTAAAGCGGTGCATCTTGAATGGTTGCCATGGAAACAAGTATGTTGTTTCCTTTCATCCAGCCACACTTTGTTTTGAAGCCTTTAAAGGGTCTTGATCAGTATTTCTCTGAACTTCCTGAAGGTCCTTCTTTGGACTTTTGGCTGGATTTATTTTCAGTCGGATACATTTTCTTTGTTTCGTGCACTAAAATTTTCTTTCACTCGTCAGTTGCAACAACAGAAAAACTGAACTGAAATTAAACTGAAGCTTTAAAGTAAAAACTGAGTTCTGGGTCATTTTAAATCTCTCTGGAGGACGAATGATAACAACCTCACTGGCCTGACATCCGCTCTGTTTCCATGGCAACCACCTCAGGTGAAACCTGTCACACTGAGCTACAGGACTGCTCATCTGAACATGACCAGCTACTGTTCCAGGTTCGATTCTGAGACTCTGAATCAGTCAGTTAATCCAGAAGATGGTCGTCTTCAACAAAAAAAACAAAACAACTGATAATAAAAAATAGGCACTGATTCTCAAATACACACATACACGCACACGCAGAGAACTGTTGGTGTTTCACTTTCTCTGATTTATCTGCTCCAGTCAGCATCAACGTGACTCCAGAAGGTCCAGCTCTGGACCTGAAAGCTGCATCTGATGTGGCTCCTTTAGTTCAGCACAATGTGAGCGTCTCTTCTGAAGATCTGATTCATAAAGTGAAAATATTTACACTCTCAGACTGGAGAGCTGATATTAATACCTGCCAGTTTGTAGACTAACACCCTGAATCGGTTCTTTGTACCTTGTTTTAGTTCCAGAACCAGAAAGTTTCTTATGAAAGCAAAAATAGTGAAGAATCACTAAACAAGCTCCCAGAAGAACTGAAAAAATAATGTAAAACTCTGCTACGGGTCATAAAAAACCAGTCAGGGTTTCTGGGACTAAAACTGCCAAAACTGATTTTTATTTTCTGCTTGAAAAAGCCAGAAAATTCTGAAATTTCATAGTTTTGTTGTGCTTTTTTCTGTATGTGAGACCAAAATAAATAAATGAACAATTATTTTCTGCAGTAAAATTGCTGCAATAAGTTCGTGCTGCCATCTTTGTGCAGCTCACATCATAAATGTTTTTATCCGAGCCGCAGCATCTTCTCATGGATCCAGGTTTCTGCCTCCTCATCATCATCACGATGACGTATAAACATCAAACTTTGGTTCTGGGTTTGAGCAGATAAAGCAGATGAAATATAATGTGGACAAACACACAGATTAAATTGCACAGAGTCATTTCGGCCTTGACGTGTTCAGACAGAGAAACCCCGCATGAAGGATTGTAGTCACATTTAAAAGAAACAATAAAACAAGCAGCAAAAAAGAGAAATGAGGCACCTTCATCTTGAAAACAGGAGATTGTCAAATCTAAAGGTTAGAAAATACATAATTAAACTTGTGAACATGTGCAAAGAAATAAGCAGGTCCAGATGTGTTTACACAGTGAGATGTGTCTGTTCCTCTGAAGCTGCAGGAAATCACTGATCCTGTCCTCAATCTTCAGTCCACAAAAAGAAGAAGATTTACCTGCATTATGTAAAAGTTCAGATCTGCTTTGTTTTATTAGGATCATGACTGAGTCTTTCTGGAACTTCTTTAACAGAAAGATCAAATTTAAATTCACACAAAATTCTAAATGTTCAGGCTTTCTTATTTTTTTCTTTTCCTCAAACTTTTACAGAGATAAAAGTTACTGAACTTTAATTAATTAATTAAATTAATGGAGATTCTTTTGGGGGGGGGGGGACACATGGTAACTCTAGACAAAAAGTAACTTCTGATGTTCGTTTATTTTTTATTTTCCTGAAAATAATTTGTAATAAAAATATCTCTTGGTTTGCTGTGAATTACAGGATATTTGAATAAAAAAATCTGTAAATTGTTTAATTACGCAGGAGATGATAGAAATGCTGTTACGTTCAAGTACTTTGGGACAATATCTTATTCTAACAATCATTTGTTCATTTGTTTGATTTAATTTAACAGTTTAATTCAAATCCAGATTCAAGCTTTTATAGTTGCTGTTGGGATTTTAGGAGCTGAAGGCTTCAGCTGTTTGTTGTGACTTTCTGAGAGTGAGCTGAGATGTTCAAGACATCCAGATTATAATCTCTAATGTTTTGGTTCTGGATTGAGAAACAACATGTTGTCTGAAGTGGCACGCTGCTGCTCCATGTGTGGAAAAAAGACTTTACTGGATCAGATCAAATATAAAATCATTTCTAACACACAGAGAAAGAATGTGCAACAAGTTTTAAGTCTTTTTTCTGTGGTATATTTAGATACATACACACTTTTTATGTGGTTTAAAGTATAATTTATGAACACTCTTTGTGGGATTTGAGTAAATCATCTGATTACATGAAAATTATTTGATGTTATGTAAGTATTGGGCCTTCTGAGTAGGTTTATCAAACAGAACATTTGTTCTGGTTCTGCTCATCAGAGAGATTGACACGCTGGATGCACCCTATAAAAAGAAAAACTCCACCATGCAGTACAGATATATTGGTGGTTCTTCTGGGGTGTGAAACCAGGCTTACATGCACGTAGTGAGTCTTCAGTTCATTGTGGAGACAGAGGAGGTGTTATTCGATGAAGATGTCCTCAGTGGGACAGGAGTACCCGATGTGCTCCTTGTAATACTGCTGGAACGCCCTCCTGAGGACACATGAAGTAATCAGATTACACACAGCCCAGTTATTATTATATTGTGTTGTCTTGATTTAAAGTTAAATCCTGAGCTTGGTTTGGTTTTATGAAAACAAGCTTCAGCTGTTATAAACAGGTCAAATATTACCTTACAGACTCGGCCAGGGGATGTAGCGTCGAGTCTGACATCAGCACATGGCAGGCAAACCGCTGCTGGTCCGGGTGTTTGGTGATGAATCCAAAATATCTGCAGCACAACAACAACATGGATGCACCAGTTTAAACCCAAATATTCAACCAAAAAATAATGTTTTCAAAAATCTCTTGAGCAGGTGAGGAGGTTGCTGTTGGATCACCTGTTGTGTTTGGGATGACAGCCGCAGAACGAGATGTTCTTCAACTGGAAGAAATGGAAGCACTGGTCTCCCTGACAGACAAAGAAATACCTTCAATTCCAGACCTGGAGATCTATTTCAGTTATCTACTGTAAGGTTTGTTTATAATGGTCAATAATTACATTTCATGAAAACCTCCTAATCTGTCCACATAAACCATCAACATTAATCTGTACATCCTCGTGAAATCTCTTTCACTAAATGATTTTCCGTCCTGATCAGTAACTGCCACCGTGAGGTGCTTCACACCAGCTTCCAGCCCGTGCTTTACGCCAGGTGTTTAGCAGCTGGATTTAAGTGTAAACAGGTAAATAAGTGGACATGCAGCAGTGATGTACCCGATGAGCAGATTGGCACTGATCCTGGACGCTCATCTTCACCCCCTTCACACTGACCTCTAGCACACAGGCTGCCAGTGGCTGACTGACTGACCGCCTGTTACACACCACCTGTTAATACACAAACAGTTAATCCACAAATCTGAGCTAGTAAAACTACAGCAGAAGATGAGATAACAAACAGGAAGCTGTTTTTTTATACCTTCTGTATTGCTGAACACAGCACGCCGTTGCCCATGTGGATGGGAACCTGAACCGAACCCAGGAAGCGCACCATGAACTGCTCCGCCCATCCATCGTTTTGGACTGCAGGAGAACAGAATCAAACTATTGAGGAGATGATTGTTGCGGTGGAGGAACTCTGTTTGTACAGCCAGCGTACCGTGCTTCAGGTCTCTGGGTATCCTGATGGTGTAGAAGGCAGGAAAGATGCCGGTGGCTCCTGTCCTCATGTTGTAGCCCTGACACCAAAGATCCTCACTCTGGTTCAGCATCAGAACCGGGTCGTCCGTCTCCAGCTGCAGCTCGTCTGCATGACGGGGGACAAACCTACAACCCCAAACAGATAAAACACTGTGTCAGCTTCATGTTGGTGTGCACATCAGGTTTATATCGGAGTTTGTGTTTGTTTGTTTGTTTATCTGTGTGGACCTGTAAACAGCTCTGTGGCTCTGCTGCCTCTCTACTCCATCCAGAATGCACGAGAACACACCAAACGGACCAGCACCTAAACAACACAGAACCAATGTTTGTTTGTTCTTAATGCAAAAATCATCAGAGCTGAAGTGAATATTTGCAGGTAATACACACCTGTAGAGCTGTACTGGCTGCTGTTGTTGCTGAACAGGTTGAGGAACTTCCTGCTTCTTGGAGCTCCGCCTCTTCCTCCGTTAGACTCGTCTTCCTCTGAAGTTGTTGTTGATGTTACTTTGGACTGCCTGCAGACCCTCACAACTGAAACTACTTCTCTTCTTCTCTTCACCTCCTCCTCCCTCCTCTTCTTTACATCTTCCTCCTTTCTCTTTGCTGCTTCGTCCTCCTTTTTTCTCTCTTGGAGCGAAAATAATCAAACGTTAAACTGAGAGCAGATAAATCTGTTTCATTATAGATGTTGTTTTCATTTTCTTTTTAATGCAAATTTCTTATTAAATGACCCAAAAACATCTCCAGAACCCAGAGCTTCTGTACATGGTACCGCAGTAATACACAGAACTTATCTGTGTTGGATGTTTTCAGAGAAAAATCACAAAACAAATATTTTCTAAAGTTCAAAGTCTGAAAGTTTATCCTGATTTTTCTCACGTGGATAAAATTACAAACATCTAAATCCTGTCTAATGACACTCATGGAGTAGAACTGTTTAAGTATTTAATATTTAACACCTGAACAGGTGATCTGGTTCGTTCTGATGTGAAATAAGCTGTTATTTGTAGTTTTAGCTACCTGATCATCAGCAGTTATTTTGTTGTTGTTTCATTCATGATAAGAACGTTCATATACCTAATTCTTTTGCTTCCTCACTCTTCTTCCTCTCCTGCTCGTACTCGGGGTCTTCCTCCTCGTTAGCTGATTGGTAGATGGTCTCTGTGTCGCTGTCATCATTGCGCTCGTTGTATCTGTGCAGACAGTCTTTCAGGTTGACGAGCTCCAGCTGAGCGTGCTCGTCCACCACCAGTGTGTATTTAACAGAGTCATAATTCAACCCAGCTGCAGCCTCACTCACTGGTTCTGATCGGTCCGACCCATCGTTCACCTCAGTGACACGTCGCTCTGTATCTGCTTCTGACTTGGTGCAGACTGTCTCAGGTTTTTCTTCACCTGTAGAGCCGCAGGTCAGATTGTTCTGGATGGCCAGACAGGGAGTCGGATCTCCTTCCCCGTCTTCTTCTCTGATGTCTGGGTTGGTTCTGCAGGACATAGATGGATGCAGAGGTCCTGGTGGGGGACCTTCTGTGTCTGAGCTCAGGGACATGCGGTTAGATCCCCCCTCACTACTGGACCAGGACAGTAGAGGGGGGTTGTCCTGGCTTCTGTCATGGTTTTGACCTGAGAAAATAAAGCAGAATTTAATTAAACAACAACTTCTGTTGTTCTTCAACCTTTAAATGTAAATCCTTTATTTTGGATTTTTTAAATATAATTCTGAACATCTGAATCTCAGCTGACAGAGTTCAACTCACTGCAAAACATGAGCTGTTACATCAAACACAAGCAAACAAACAACAGAGATGAATAAATGTGCTACAAATAACCTGAAGAAGTGTTTTGAAAAATTCTCAGATTTAGTCCAAATATAATAAATAATCCGACATACTGAGTGTAATCTGAGAAGATGGAGGTGTTTTCTGACCTTGGTTCTGGGTCTTCTCCTGGTTTCTTGGTGCTACAGGTGTGCGTGGGACCACCATGGCAGGTAAGTAAACTTCCTGGTTTGACAGCTTGTTGTTGGACTTGATGACACCTCCTCTGCTGCTGGCCTTCATCCCTCCTCTTCCTCGCCCATCAGCCACCCGGCTTTTCAGTCCATTAACCTCCTTCTGTCTCTGATGTCCATTCCTGTCTTTGTCTTTTGTTCTGGACTCCTCACACAGTCGTCCTCCTTTTCTATCTGTTGCTCCATCCTTCCCTCTGAGCTCCCCAAGGTTCTTCTCCCTCATGGCCCCTCTACCTCCCCCTCTCCCACCTCCTCCCCCGGCTCGCCGTTGACTCCTCGGTGTGCTAGAGAGCTGTGTGGCCCCGGATCCTGGCCGTTCTCGTGTTCGAACTCGTGCGTCTGCAGCTGAGGCTGCAGCCTGAGCGTTGGTTCTGCTATTAAAACCACCAGCTGTGGGCGGTTTAGGTGCCGGCCGGCGCTGAGCACCAGAACGGACTTTGTCCTCTGCTTTTGGATGAACATCCTGAGGTGCAAGATCTCCTGAATGCACACGCAAACAAACAAAAGAACCAGATTATGTGTTACTTAACATGGGGCATAGTATACAGAGGGATTATGAACATAACCAGCAGTAAGCAGATTATTTAGTATAAATAGTTCAGCAAGTGAAAAAAACTTTTTCAGTTCTGAAGAATAATTTTATTACAAATTGAAAACAACTGATAGTTTTCATTTTCAGACTGTAGCAGCATCTTAACGTGGTTTCAGTTCAGATTTAAACTTAGACTGATGCTGCCGACATGATGGATGTTTATCAGGAAGACATAGTGTTTTGTTCCCCCAGCTGATCCTTGTTTTTAAAAGAAATGGTGCCATTACCATGAAGACAGCTCAGACCTGTAACTTGTTAATAGTTGCAACATCTGTTCACATCTGTAATGTGTTTGTACCTGTAATGTGTGGAGAGGAAGAGTGGGAGTCCTTCCAGCTGTCCTTCTTTCCTAAAGAGTTGTTGTTAATGGAGTCCTGAAGAGAGTCGATGACACAGTTTGTGAAAGCCACATCCATCCATCCATCCCTCCCTCCCTCCCTCCCTCCCTCCCTCCCTCCCTCCC
>SSNP01000005.1:2173273-2195773 GCA_006937955.1 Pachypanchax playfairii | reverse complement strand
CATCCCTTTAGTTATGCTGCTCTCAGACTGCTAGAGGACATACTGTCCACGTCTTTACTCTGCGGTCTTTACTCTCCATGTTTGAATTTATTATCGTTTGTGCTATTAACTTTATTTCTGTTTATCTTTCCTTAGAAATGATGAGCAGCTGAAACCCATCTGGGATTGTCTGGGTCTCTTTCCTGTCCTCTCGGACCCCAGTGGGTCAAGGCAGAAGGTCTCGTCCTGGTTCTGGTTCTGTTGGAGGTTTCTTCCTATTAAAAGGGACTCATTCCTTTACACCGTCTCTAGTTTGTGCTTCTCAGGATGAGGGATTGTGTTAAAATGAAGATTCAACCCAATCGGCTGGTTCCTTGGAAATTAAATGTTTTATTTTTACTAATTCATTTGACATTTCTGTAAAGTGCATTGAAATAAATTTCATTATGAACTAACAAATTATAATTAAAGTGAACTAAATTGTTTCTCTTGTCGCTTTTTGTCTCTGGTCATCTGATTAATTCTTTTCTCAGAAACGATCACTATCAGAGACACAGTGATTAAAGCTCTGAGTGTTGTTGGTCTAATCCTGCTCAAGTTGTGAATCCAGCTGCAGAGCAGGTCAGATTCAAGTTCACAGCAGCCAATCACACGCAAAGACGGGATCTGACAGCAACATGATCAATATCCTTCTAATACTAGCTACTTTCAATGTGAGTTTAAACAATTCATCAACATCTTTACTATGAATAAAAATCTTTATAAATTTTATTGAACAGATGTCAGAGGAACATTGTGTAAAAGCAGAAACAACAACTCATTTAAACATCATTAAACTGCTTTTAGATCCACGCGATTTTCATCAGAACTACCTGGTTTTGTTGAAGGTTTTTTAATGGACAGAAAAACTAAAATATAGCAGTGTTTATAAGACAGATGATGTGAATCCTTCCATGTTGAAGAATAACCTCTGTATCTTCCAGCACATGTTATGATGCAAAATGTGAAATTTAACGTTGGAAGATTTTTAATGACTATAAAGAGGAGCGGTGTGGTGTTCATTACATTAACAGTATTTTAAACTAATAAAGATATTGTTGAAACAAACTTCAAATGCAATCAGAACCTGAAGTTAAGCTTCTAAACTCGGGAGGTTTCTAATGAAGAAAATGAAGGTGATTTAACCCTCCACCTGTCAGCAGGCCGCCTCCCAGCATCAGATCAAACAGCCCGTTACCTGCAGTGGACGGTGGACGCCTGGATTCTGGACGATGATACTGATCCAAACAGACCCAGTAAACAGGATGTGGATCATTTTGAAGCTAAATGGTCTCTGCTTGAAGTTCAACTTGACTTTATTACTGTAGAATCAGCAGCAACACAGAAGTACTGGATTTAGACCAGAGTATATTCTTTATCTGTAATTTTATGCCTCTTTGAGATTATTTGGGGGTTTTTTTGTGACTGGACAGCATATATTTTATCATGCTCAGGGTCATTAGAGGCTGAAGAGACAGAATACAACCAGACTGGTTGAAGTCCATCACATGACTAACTCAGGCTACTTCTTCTGTAATATGTCTTGAGCTGACTTTCTATATGAACTTGCTAAATAAACTAACAGCATCTAGTTGAATTAAACACCTATAGGACTTCAGTCTCGACATGCAGATGTGTTCCCCTGGATTAAGCTGATTTATTTACACTCTTCCTGAATATTTGTCACAAGATGGCAGCTCCTGTTTGAAGAGCTCAGTCCGGATCAGAACAAGCCATCCAAGCGTCCTTGAAAAGATTCATTTCAGCCCAAGCTGCTGAGTTCATGCAGCTCTGCTTCACACACCCATTTATCAGTACTGATCAGCACAATGCAGCAGTTTGATCTGAAATATCTGAAAGGAAGCTGAAACCTGGAGCGTCTCCAGATGTGATCCAACAGATGATTACACACAGTCTCCGGACACACACACACACACACATTCGATAACCCACTTTTTGGCCTGACTCTGGGTGGATCCACCCCCAATCCCTCCCTCCCGATTCCCCCCACGTCTACCTGGGAGCCGGCTCGTGGCATCTGTGGGAACAGAGCCAGGCTGGTTGGTCTCTTTGGTCGATATTTATCCATGACAGCTCAGGTGGATCCTTCTTTGACAGGCGACAGCTTTCTCCCTCCTCCTCCTCCTTTAATCAGCGCTCTTCAGCTCGGACTAGGCCTCCTCCACCCTCCTCTACATCCCTCTCTTCCTCCTCAGTTCTCTCAGCATCGATCAGCTCTGAGCTCTGCCTCTGGACACACCCCCCTCCTCAGATGATTGGTTGGCTACAGCCTCACATCATCTTCATCACCATCACAGAGAGGAGAGCAGACAGGAAGAGGAAGAGGGGGTGGGAGGTGCTGAGTGGCGATGGAGAGATTCAGGACCGAGAGGGAGACGAAGAATGAGGTAGATGAGGGAGAAATGCAGAGGGAGGAAGAGGAGGGGGGGAGAGGAAGTCAGCAACAGCCAATCAGAGTAAGGTCTGACATCATCAGCTGATCTGCCCTATGGCTAATAAACACAGTGTGTGTGTGTGTGTGTGTGACTCAGTGAAATAAGATTAGATATCAACACAGAGAGACAAAGGCAATGGAACAGTCAGCAAACCAGTCAGGAAAAACCTCAGCAACTAGGAACCAGGCTGTCAATCAGCCAGCAACCAAAACAGCCAGTAAATGGGTCACATTAACACACAAAATATGAGACAGGCAGCAACTTATTTTATCAACAAATGAAATAAAAACCAGCTGTTCCTTTAGTGCCATCAAACCAGTCAGTCAACAAGTCATCCAGCTGGACAACAACCAGTTAGTTTTACCGTACGGCTCAAAAATAAGACCGAAAAGAAATCGATGGGTCGTTAGTCAACTGATAAAATATCCAAAACAGTCTACAAGTCATCAGTTATCTAACGAAATCTATCGATTACAGAACAGTCAGTAAAGAAAATACATAATAAAAATATATTAAAATATCCCAAAGTTAAACAGCATTTTGTATATTAAACAAAATATATTCTGTAAATTAAGAAATACTGGAAAAGCCCCACATGTACGTGTTGCTGATAGTGTTGTGAAAAAGAAGCCCTTAAGTATTTTTTCCAGTTTTTGCTTTTTTCCTCACATATAAACTTGTCAGCTCATTAAACATATTTTAATACCAGACAAAAAGACCTTGAAATAAATGTAATTAAAAATGCTATTGTCAAATTTATTCAGGAGAAAAAGCAGTAAAAACCACAAGTGAAAAAGTATTTGGCCCTTATGTTTGTACGATTGACATTAATTATATCTAGTCATAGAATGTCCAACTACCTTTAGTGCTGAAGAGGAAAACCAAAAAAACCTTGTTGACATGAGCTGCCATGATGGAGTCAGATTCCAAAGCTCACAATGATTTGTTAGCATCAAATACCTTATTAGTACTGAACATATAAAAACATTTATAACTGAACAGGCAGCAGCAAGTAAAGGAATGTGTAAATCACTAAAACAGAGACACCCAGCTGCTGCCGCAAGGAAGCATAGCGGCCATACCTCAACTCCACACCGGAAGTCACGTGATCTCTATAGCGGAAGTTGTTCTTCGTCTGAAAAAATAAAAGACGTTCTTGGTGTACATGATGTTTGTAGCGGGTACGGAGACTATTTTCATTATTCTTTATAAAACAAGTGGTATCTCACCAAAAATGTATTCTATAAAGGCACTAGACGTTTCAAATGAAACAAGTTGTCGCTGAGTTACTCTGAAAGATGCTAGTCCGTGCTGGATGGTTGAATCTTGTATTTACTCATTTATCTTTGTCTAATATTGAAATGTCAAGACATATTCAGTGTCTTGATTCTAGTTATCAAAATGACTTGCATGGTATATGATGCCGTCTTGACTTTACATGACATTGGGAAGCACTTCCAGAGTCATCTGTCACAATGAAAACATGTTCAAACCATTTGACCTGGTTGTTAAAAGATGTAACATAAAGGCCTGCTGGACTCTTCTGATATGGACGTAGTGTTGATGGTCAGACAGACAGGAGACGGTTTTACATGTTTTATATACAAAGTGATACGAGGGAAAACAACAAAAACTTTACATTCAGGTCAAAAAAGAAACATTTTCATTTGCCAGAAATAAAATGTGACTTCATCGCTGTAAACGCTACAGGATCTACTGTCATGTTCACATACAAGCAACTGAGCGAACTGAGTCAAGAAAAACCTAACAAACAGAGCTGTTAAATATAAACTATTTAAAACATTCACATTACATATTTACATATGAACATGCTGCATTTATCATAAACTGGACAGAAATAAACAGAACGAAGTGAAGCGCCATTAAAAGCAACAAGAGCGTTCTTCCTCTGAGATCTTCCAAAAACCAAAGTTCTACACACCGAAGAGCAACGCCAGGTTCAGACTGCAGACTGACGGTCATCAGGTCAAACACAGAGTTAAAGTCAGCTGACCGTCAGTGATGTCATCACTAAACAATGAATCAAAGAAGTTTGTCAGATTATTTTCTTCTCTAAACAATCCACCATAACTTATTTATTTAGGTTTGTTAAGTGTTAAAAACAGCTTATTTGAAGTTATTTTTTTATGTAGATTGTTTTTTCTTTGATTTAATTTATGTCAGATTTATTTCAATGTGCTTCATATTTTAATGGAAAAAATATGCAAAAACTATATAAACTGAAAAAATCTGAACCGATGTTGAGCATGAAATGAGATGCAGAATCTGTACAGTAAAATTATTGAAAATGTTTTAAAGGTAAATAACGTGGTGATAAAATATAGTTTCTGTGCTTGAGTGAAAATATTTGGTGTAGAAAGTAGATTTCATCTGAAAACCTCCAGTAAACTGAGATCACATACCACGTTTCCTTCTGGTTATCAGTTCTCCCCCCCCCCCTCACTCTAACACCACCTAACCTTTACACACCTGTTGTCTTTTGTTCTGAGTAAAATCAAAAGTAAAGCAAGTCAGAGTTTGGTTCCGTTTTTACAGCAGTGTGTTTTGGTAAAGCTGAGCAGGTCACATGGATTATTGATGTTCTGGATCCAGAAGATAAAACCATCAACCTGCTGTGGATGAGATGAAGTCTGAACATCTGACAGTCTGAAGCTGTTGCTGTGTGAATGTTCCCGGGTTAAAGGTTCTGTAAACACATTCTAATCTTCTTTTTATTGAGGCTGAGGTGTAATCAAACAGAAGAGCTGGTTCAGAGTCAATCTGATGTTCACAGGAACAACTGGACAACAAAAAGATACTAGGACTTCTTCATCTGTTGGATTCCTCATCACCAGAAGGTTTAAGTGTTGAATTGAAACATTCCACCCTAAATTTCACTGGATATCACGGCTGCTGTGCTGCCATCTCCTCCTCCATCCTCTCCTCATCCACTTCAATATCCTCCTGCATCCTCTCTTCATCTTCTTCCTCAGCCTCCTCATCCCCTCTGGCCGCCAGAGGGCAACACTGCCGCCCCCGCTGTCTTTGACGCACCTTTCGGGCAACACCTTTTCTTCTCAGTCCAACAGAGGAGTTCTGAGGGGGTCCGGCTGATGGACTGGGGGCCGGAGAGGGACAGGAAGAGGAGGGGGAACAAGGCTTGGATCTGGAACAGGGGCTGTGGGCTGGACTCGAGGTTGGAGACGGAGGTCTGCCCGATGATGTGCAGGGATCCTGGCCCAGACGACTGTGAGATGTTCCGTCTTGGTGTGGATGTGGGACTGAGGTGGAGGAATCAGGAGCCGTTGAGCAGCAAATTGCTTCAACATCAGCGAGATCTCTGTGAGGAGAATCTGAGAAACACGAGAAAAGATTCAGACTGTTTTCAGCTGCTCTTTAAACACTTTTATCTGCTGTGAGAGGAGAAGCTTCTTAGTACCAGGTCCACTGCTGGTCTGAGACTCGTCCGTCATCGGTGGCTCCACCTCTTCCTGGATGGTTGGTACTGATGCCAGCAGACCTGAAACACACACACACACACAGATGCTCTGATGCTGATCTGACACCTGAAAGCTGAAGCTCTGCTCTGTGAGACAGTGTGTGGACTTACTGAGTCCTCTGTAATGAGAGAGCTGCTGGTAAACTTGTTTCATTCGCTCGATGTTCAGCCTGCTGCCTTCTGCATGGTTGATCATGGGTTTGGGGTAATCTACTCCCACCACACAGTTTGCTGCTTTCTGGAGAGACTCGGGGGCGTTCCACGGCTCGTAGATGTACCGGTTCGGATAGTCCTTCAGGATGGGGATGTATCGCCTGCAGCACAAAGGTTCTGTTTGTTACTGATGTTTAAACGCTTGTCCCCTCAGATTAGACAGTCATTAAGCACAAGCTAGAAACCAGCCAGAAAATAAAAGAAGAGAAAATTTAAGAGTAAAAAGCTGACTTTATAAAAACAATCATATTTAAAAATAAAACATTATAAAAACAACCAAGAGTAAAACCAGTAGTTTTTCCTTCACAGAGATCTTACATCTTAAATATCATTGACTTTAGAACGTGAATAACAGACCTGATGTAGTCTCCTGATGGGTCGGTTCTCCGTCCGAAGCCCACAGGACAGTAGCAGTGAAAAAACTGTTGGAAGAAGGCACTGCAGGACAACCACATCCAGCTGCCAGCGTTCATGCTCCAGTCTGCATCCAGCAGCAGCTCCTCAAACACCTGCAGGAACAGAAACATCATTGTTCTGCCTGACAGGAGTCCATCCAGGCTCCGCCCACACAGCCAAACGTCCCACCTTCATGCCGCTCTCCCAGCTGATCCACAGGTCGCCTCTGGTGAGGAAGCAGGCCACAGCGTGTCGGGCGCGGTGATGGATCCAACCCTCTTGTCTCAGCTGCGTCATGATGGCATCAATCCAGGGGAAACCGGTCCGACCCTCTGCCCACTTGGCCAGTGCCTCTGGGTTCTGGTCCCACGGGATCTGAAAAACAAGCAGATTAAATCATTTTTATGTTAAAGTTTAGATGATGTTGAAGCAGCACCTGAACTTAAATCCAGCTAAAGTAACAAATTAAACAAATTAAATGAATAAAAGTGTATTTTTGTTTCATCATTCACCCGCTGACTGATATTACTACCTTTGTGACCAACATTTTGGATCATTCACCTCCATGTTAAGACTCACCTGGACACAGATGGGGTTTCCCTCCATGCGGTCAAAGTTTGGGTTATTGGTGGCGGCGGTGTAAAAGAACTCCCTCCATAAGAGCTGTCCATACAGGGACAGAGGAGGACTGCTTCGTTTGCAGAGCTGAGGAAGACGAGGAGGAAACAGAGACCTGAACCCCAATCTGATGTTTAATCAGGGATGGATTGAAATGTAATGACTTCATCTAATAAAAATACTAATCTATAAATAAATATGAACATTTTGTTTAATACGGACTTCTTTAATTTCACAGATTTCTCAGCAAACACAAAATTAAAACCATTAAATTGTTAATATCAGAACTTTAGTAAATCTGGAAAGATTTCATATCTAAGTGAAGTGATTTTGTAGTTATAGGACAGAGACAAAGAGAATTTAATGTCCAACTCTCTGTCTCGACCTGAAAAGCAGCAGATATGAACCCGTCTTCTTTTAACTGCGATTTCTATGAATAAATAAAATATTTGAGTTTAACTTTATTTGAGCAGAAATAACATCAACATGACATCCAACAGCACAAACGCCCACTGGTACAGGTAGTCCTCTGTGTGGACTGTCCCTTCTAAGGAACATCTAAAGGTAAGAACATTGCGTAAACGAGACTTCAGAGAACACAAACTGCTACGTGTGTAAAGTACCTTCATGTAGATCTCTCTCAGGTTGTAGTATAAAACTCTACAGGACAGACAGCCAAAGCGCAGGTAGGGGCTGAGGCCTGTAGGACTGGCATATAGAGAGCACGTCTTGACCCGAGAGCTGGCCACCCAAACCTGAAGACATGGACACAGAGAGGACAAACAGGTCACCTTCGGGATGTCTCTCAGTCTGCAGCTTGTTTCTGACACAAGGGAAGAAGGTGATGAAGATCCATCACTAAGACTGACATGTCTGTATCATCAGGGTGTTCAATCAGTTCTGTAAAAGGTCGTGTCAGGTGATGTGATGCTCAGCCACTCTGTCTTAAAAAAAAGCACTATAAATATATTTCTAAAAGTAGAACGGGAGTCAGAGCTTTCAGTTCTCAGGCTCCTCTCCTGTAGAACCAGCTTCTACTTTTAAACCATGAGACAGAAACTCAGTCTACATTTAAGAACAAGCTTAAAACTTTCCTTATTGATCAGTCATATAGTTAGTGTTAGGTTAGGTTATTCTGATCCATCCCTTTAGTTACGCTGCTACAGATTTAGACAATTAAAATGAATAAATACAAGGAAAAAGGGAAAGTCTATATATTCAAATCTAAAGTGTAAAAATGAAGAGTGGGAATCCTTCACCAATATCACCATTTAGAGTTTATTAAGAGTTTATTATTGTATATTTTAATAATTCAAAGATCATTGTATTATAAATCTAAAGTTTATCATTAGTAATGTCTGAGCAATTTACATTAAAGTTGTACATGTTTTTCAATCCTCATCCAATAAACACATTTTTACAGCAGAGACCTCTGTCTTTATTCTCCCTGTGAGAAAGACCAACAGCGCTGGCTGTAAATGACATTTAGAATTAAAGAGCCGAACAAACTTCAGTATCAGCTGGACATTTACCTTTTTGTCCAGATGTTTGCTGAGTCTATCCAAGGCTTCTGATTCTCCTCCACGCCACACAGCTGGAGGCAAACCTTCTGTTCTGAAACCTGGACACAGAATTATGTTTAAATACGATCAGAAGCTACAAATAAACCAAACCCTAATCTATTATCCATACTCCTCTACTACATAAATAAACCTTAAGTTTAATAATAATTTCTCCAACAAGTGTGTTTAAAAATCTGTTTTGCATCTTTAAGAAAAATTGTCATGTTGATATTTTCAATCTGAAATATCATCATGGGATGTTGCTTATATAGAAACCGAAACCTGTTTGCAGAAGGTGAATAAGAATCACGTGTTCACCTAATTCTTCCAGTGAGGGTATACTGAACAGCTGGTCGTGGTTGTCGGGTATTTTGGCGAGACATCTGTTCATCTGTTGTTGGTTGATGGGAGCCAGAGGTCTCCTTGGCAACTCCAGTCTGCTCACAATGGTCTGAAAGCGCTTAAATGTCAGAGGAGGGTTGTTGTTGTTCATCTCGATTATCCTGCAACCCAAAAACACAGAACTGAAGCTCCGAACTTCTGTAACTGCTCACCGCGTCGGGTTTTAATGAAAATCTAAGCAGAATGTAAAACATAACTATTCAGGAGAAACTACTCTTCCTTCACATTCATCACCACAAACATCTTATGAACATAAAGACACAGATACATGAAATTAGTTGTTAAATATTAAATCCAAACTAAGAAAAATGATTCATATTTATGATAAAAACACCCTTAAAACTTATTTTAAAGTGTAAAATCTAATATTTGTAAAAAGAAGCATTAATCACATGTTTAAAAGCTCATCTTTCATGTGCAGTTTAAAGAGTTCTTAGATGAATATTTGATAAAAATAAAGTAATAGTTTTTAGAATCAAATATTTGTTGAAGACAATACACTTAATTTTTTTTTATTTCTAATTTAAATTGAATCTTTTCCCATTTTGTTTCATGTTTTGTGAGACAAAAGTAGTTCAGTGGCTCTTATAATCACGGTTGATCTCAAACCCTGAAGCATCCACAAACATTAAATACCCAGGACACAAATAAATTATAAGAAATGTTTTAAAATTTCTAATATTGAAGAAGCAAAGTTGTTCTAAAACAAAATGATCCGTCTCTTCAACAACATTAGCCCGGTTCAGTAAACACACCGAGAGCTGGTAGAGGGATTTCAGGAACTGATGAACTTTAAAGGTTCACAGATTATATTTGCTGAATTTATAATTGTTTTTGGTCCATATTTGTAAGTCTGATTGGTATCTGTAGCAGAGAGTGTTGCGCTGAATGTCTTAAAGTTCTCACTGTGCACATTTCCACCCTGCAGCACAGAGTTTCACTCCACCCTGCTGGTACACTAACACAGGCCACAAATAATCCAGTTGTTACATAACTCAGTGCTGTAACACGGCGCTGGGTCATGCAGGAGCAAAGAGACACATGAACACAGAGAAAGTCCTTTACTTTGGATCATAATCCGGCACATGGGTGAGAGGTGTGATCTACAGTAACCACCGGGCGCCACTAGGGGGCCCCAGCACTCACGCTGCTGAGTTCTGATGAGGAGAGATCACATTTCTCCTGTTTTAGCATCACTTCATCGGCTCCCTGTGAAATCCAGAATCCAGTTTACAATGTTACATATAAAGATCTAAACAATCATGATCCCTCTTATATTAAAGATCTTATTGTTCCAAATGTTCCTAACAGAACACTTCGCTCTCATACTGAAGGTCTGATTGTGGTTCCTAGAGGTTCTAAAAGTAGAACTGGAGGCAGAGCTTTCAGTTCTCAGGCTCCTCTCCTGTGGAACCAGCTTTACTTTTAATCAATGAGACAGAAACTCTGTTTTCATCCAAGAACAGACTTTCAATTTTCTTTAATCCTATAGTTAGAGTAATCTCAGGTTCTCCTGATCCATCCCTTTAGTTATGCTGCTATAGTCTCAGACTGCTGGAGGACATACTATCCACATGTCTTCACTCTGCTGTCTGTCTTTAGTCTCCATGTTTATATTTATTATTATTGCTGCTATTAACTGTTTCTCTGTTTATCTTTCCATAGACGTGACAACTGGCTCAAATCCATCAGTGTTTGTCTCTTTCTTGTCCTCTCAGACCCCAGTGGGTCCAGGCAGAACTCCTCCTGGTTCTGGTGGAGGTTTCTTCCTGTCCTCTCAGACCCCAGTGGGTCCAGGCAGAACTCATCCTGGTTCTGGTTCTGCTGGAGGTCTCTTCCTGTCCTCTCAGACCCCAGTGGGTCCAGGCAGAACTCCTCCTGGTTCTGGTGGAGGTTTCTTCCTGTCCTCTCAGACCCCAGTGGGTCCAGGCAGAACTCATCCTGGTTCTGGTTCTGCTGGAGGTCTCTTCCTGTCCTCTCAGACCCTAGTGGGTCCAGGTAGAACTCATCCTGGTTCTGGTTCTGTTGGAGGATTCATGTCTCCAGTTCGTGCAGATCAGGACTGAGGATTGTTTGATGAATCAACAATCTGCTGGTTTCTTTAAATTGGAAACATTTTACACACTTACATTTTAGAATTTAATGAAACGGATCATATTACAACTGAACTGACTTTGAATCTGGACTTGCCCCATCGCTATATAAATAAACTAAAATTGAAATTGAATAGAATCTTTTACCTGTACAAGTTAAATAAGACAGTCCACAGTCTTATTTCAGGCTTCCATGGAAGCCTACAGAATATGTTTTAAGATTTCTCTCATACAGCAAAGATGCTGCTGATTACCTGCTTCCTACAGTCAAAAACAAAAGAAAAACAATAAACCTCAGAAGTATCGTCACATGATCTGGAAGCATGAACGTTATTCTCTGTCGTGTAGGAGGCGTGTCTAACAGCAACAAACAGATTTATTATTACACCATTTTATCTAAAGAAAAAGTAGAAAAAAACAAGCTGAAATGACTCCAGAAAATATTAAAGGCAAAACTCATTTCTAGAATCAATGTCCTGACAGAACCAGCCAAGTATTCAACTACACGTGTTTCCATCATCAGCAGGTTGTGTTTCTATACTCTCAGCTAAAATAAAGATAAATAACAAATATCTCAGTATTTTCTACAAATTTTCCCAGGCAATCACATTTTACTTTTTCTACTTTTGTGTAGAAGCTAAAAATATAGATATTTCTTGAAAACAAATAAACACACATAATTTAAACGTTCCTTTCATTTGTGACGTTTTAGTGACAGAAAGAACAAAAACAAAGTGAACTGAGAGATCCACTGTTCATGACCAGAAAAGACTCAACCAACGATTAATAAATATAACCTATAAAAAATACACATCATCAACATCATGAATTTAAACTGAAAAGACACAATATTCCAGTTATACTTCTCACACCAGACACGCCAGGTCCAGATCCACAAAAGCACTCTGAGGTTCTCCCATCAGGGATCTGCAGCATCACCAACCTGTCCAGGTTGTAGAGCGTGTGCGAGTTTCTGACAACAGTCTCCACGCCGAACTCTTGGGCCATCTTGATGATGGCGCCGTCCCTCTCCTTCCCATAAGGCTCGGGGTCATACTCAAACGTCAGCCGCGTTACGCTCCACTCCTGCAAACAGACAAACATTGATTGTTGAGAACTTTCATACAACACAAACCACAGCAGGTGAGGAAAAGTTTCCAGAACAGCAGCAGCTGGTTCTGAATAGAAAAATAAAGAGGTTTTGAGTTATTTTAGTGCTTCTCAGACTATTCAGACAAACTCAGACTCTAAACAACCATTTTAAAGATGCAGATGAGTCTAAAAATCTCATGTTAAATATGTCTGCCAGTGTGTTGAATCGACCCCGTCACCATCACACAGTCCGCTGTCAGAGGAGAGAATCAGGCTGAAGCTGCTGATCATCAGCGGCTAAAACCAGGAAGCAAGAAAGTCTTTAAAAAAAAGTGAACAACTAAACTAAAATATTCTCTTCTATTCCAGTTGAAGTAAGATTTTAGCAGTCACTGCTAAACAAATATGTATTGTCTGTTGACAACAAATATTAGCAACAGAGGGCGGGGTCCATCACACCAAACAGGACCCACAATGCAGACTGTGCAAAGACACACCTGAAACAGTCCAGAACATACTAGTAGAATGTCAGATCCATGCAGACAAAGTCTAAACAGAACACATAATGACGAGGCTGGAATAGTGTGCAGGAACATGTGAACTGAGGATGGGTGGAGGTACTACAGTCAAAGTAGGAGGAGCAAAGAGTGATGGAGAATGACAGGTCTAAGATTCTGTGGTACTTCCTGGTCCAGACGGACAAACATGTGACGTTAACCAACCAAACATAGCAGTGGTCAACAAACAACAGAACAAACAGTAGTGATCCCAGGTGATAGCAACATCAAGAAGAATGAACATGAGAAGGTTTAGCATTAAGATCTCAATGGTACCAGCAGTCACTGGAGCACTCGGTGCTGTGACCCCAAAACTAGGATAGTGACTTTAACAAACCCCAGGAACACCCAGAAGATACTGCACAGATCCCTGAAAAGGACCCAGGCTTGGGAGTGGACTGTCCACATGGAAGTAGGGTGAGCTCAGAGCTCTGATTATTTAAATACAACTTTTCCTGCTCTAATTTGTGTATCTACAGTGATTTTGTGCATCCATACTTTAAAAACTACCCCGTGTGACTTATTGGGGAAGTGGAGCTTCAAAGAACCAATAAACTTGGAATAACTTTCTTTAAGTTGATTAAAAACCTAAAACTTGTGTCCCAGCCGACCGTCAGCTGAAGGATGCGTAGCTGTACTGTGTTGGGTACAGCAACAACCTGCCAGCAGACTCAAGTTTCTACGATATACAAAGAAAACCAGCGATTCATTTTATAACAAAGTCAAATCAGAGCTGCTTGTCTGCATGAGTGTTAAAGACTGCAGCTGATCTGCGTGTCTTCGTTTGTCTTATTTCTTCATGTTTCCTTTAACATGATGTTAAAATAACAAACATTTTTTGTAAAGGTGACCAACTCTGGCCAATCACAGTAAGTATAGAAACAGTATCTAAATGAGCAACATAATGATAGAATATCTGTTTCTCTATTGGTCAAAATATGCTGGAAAATACTGATATAATGAAAAACCATATGTGAATGTTCTCACTGCTGCTAAATGAGAAGCCATGAACATGCAGCAGATACATCGTAAAATGTTTTTAAAAAGGAATGAAAGACAATTATTTTAACTGAGGTAACGGGAGATGTGGAAACTTTTTACAGAACATGCAGTGGACATTAATGTAAACCTTAAAGAGCCTGGGGAAAACATCTGTAGGTTGTCCTCTGACGACAAACAGCCTCGAGTTGAGCTTCTTCAGACTGCTGTCCAGGTCTTCCAGAGACTCCAGCAGAAATCTGCACACAGACAAGGGAAAATGCACTTCATCAGAAATATGAACAAATGAACACAAAATCCATGTATATGTTGGAGCTGGTTTTATAGTGCTTCGATCACGGCTTCATGTTAACAGGCCTCCATGTGGAGCAGGGAAGATGGCTGTCATGACGTTTATAAAAAAATGACCTAATTTCATCAATGGAAAGTAGTTTGCAATAAATCTGTTTTCAGGATGACGATGATGATGCATCAGCAAAAGGTCCAGATCTCAGTCCGACTGAACATTTCTGATGGAAACTGAAACTCGTGACAAAGTCCTACAGAGTAGATCTGATATATGAGAAAGATGATTTAAAACAAACTGACACAAAACACAGAAAACTCAAGAACTATGATTTCTATTTTTGATTTTCTTTTTCATTTTAGCAACTGCTTTCCAAATGTTCAGCCCTTCGCTGAAATCTTTTTCTTTTTTTTAATTTAGTTTGTTTTTACAAATGTTTTTTTTCAACATCTAAATTAACCTCCTTTGAGAATATTTGTCGTCTGGAGTATTAAAGGTTCAAAGAATCTGGTCAAGTTCTTTTGAGTCCAAACATGAGCTTTACAACATAAAATACTGGATGGTTCTTCTGTTTCTTGCACCAAACCTCTGTAAGATAAGTAGGATGATAATGACCAAACACACCAAATGGTTTGTTTAGATTCTTTAATCACCAACTAGTGGATGCTAATCGGTTTACTTGTTAGCCGAAGTGACTACTGTAAATTAAGGGTTCAGATGAAATTAAAGTAATTTCTGTAACTGAGGTACTGCATTAAGTAATGACAATAACATCAACGTTTTTGTTTTTTCGTTGGTGTTCGCCATTGAGTGACGTATCACTTAGCTTTGGCTAACTGGTTTGAGGCCCGAGTCTGAGCTTCGAGGGCTGAACATCAAATTAAAAATGACGAAATTATAAATTATGATTACAGTAATAACAATGTTCTAAACCGCAACCAATAAAGTTTAAATGACAAACCTCCATCGATTGATTCCAACATTAGCTGCACCAGCGAACCACGGGTCCAGGATATAAACACAGCGCACCGTGTCAGCTCCATTTAGGGCCTCTTGTAGCGCCGGATTATCGTGCAACCGCAAACCTTTGCGAAACCAGTGAACGGAATTCACAACCATTTTTCCCTTTTACTCAATCATCGGCGTTTAATCCGCAAAACAAATCGATAGTACTGCAAAAATACACTGACTTGAGGTAAAATGAGGACAGCTCTTGGGGACTTCAATAAACTTTGCCAACGCTTTCAGGGCGTGGCTACTGTGTTATGGGCGTGGTATGGATGGTTAGCCCACTGAGATCCTTCTCTGATTGGCCAAACAGAAAAACGTGAACGTGAATTACAAAACTGGTGAGCTGTGATTGGCTGATTTTGCAAGAAGCGTGAAACAGCGGTAAGGCGACAAGCTGTGTCACGTTTGTGTTTACGTCGAGTGCGGCGTTCATCAGGTGGAGAAGCAAAGCACGCGGCCTGGGGAGTGTAACGTGGTGGGGGTGGGGGGCAGGCTTTCATTGCAGATGATATCAAGTTTGGCCTGTGCTCTGAATAAAGGTCGACTAAATCAGGAACATTTAATGTAAAACCAAATAGCCAAAGAATATGCATGAAAATGGGCAGGGAAATAAAGATGTGAAATAAAAAGGTGTAAAAATAAAGGAAAACCTGTAGATAGTTAACAGCCATGAGGTTGTTTGGAGCTCTAACAGTGTGGCAAAACATAAAACAGGAAATCATTGCAGGAGAAAGTTTCCTTGTCTATATTTTACCAAGCATAGAAAAACAAAACTGAAATCATACTGAAATGTGAGACAAATGCAAAAAACCAACACTTCACAGCCATTTTCAGCAGTAGGCAGAGTGATTTGAGATTTTTGCAGCTGCAGGACTTTGACATGAAAATATGAACTCTGTATATCAATTAGCTGCATGTGAAACAACTGAAGCTTGGACAAAACTGGGCCATGTAACCACAATGGTTTAGTCAACTAAACTCTGGGTAAGAGAGCATGTCAAACATGTCTTCAAATGTTTGAAAAACTAGTCCAAAATTCCTACAACCATGAGACTGAAGGCTATATTAAAAGTCATTAGATGCATTATAAACACTTGAGCGCCAGTGTATTTTACAAGCACTATATTTTGGGTCACTGAGTTTTTACTGAAGTCAACTTGCATGCAGAACCATGTTGCAAACATTTTTGAACCAAAAATCAAAGGGTTATATTTTAGCTTATGTTTTCTGAACTACACTTAGGCTAAGGGCCATTTTGTCCTCAATTAGAAATAATGTCATCTTGGCATTTGAAACATTTGTTATAAAGGGATTGTTGCAAATGAGCGACAGTTAGCTCAATTGGACCAAAACAGAAGATGTGCAGTCTTTCAAGATTTTATCCATGCAACTACTTGAGTTTTGTGCAGCACAGAAACTAAGCTATCACGATCCATTTTATAACAATATTTGCAAGCCATGTTTACCTTGTCCAAATTATAGTTACATACAGGTTAAAGATTACACCAAGACCCAAAACTCAAGGTAAACCACAACATTTTATTACTTCATGGCAGACAACATACATTTAGAAGCAGTAGTGACTAGAGTTGTATTTTTACTTGTCAGACCAAACAAGTCAAGTGAGCCTCACCAGGAAGAGGATCAGTATCCTCCCTTGACTGGAGACTTGGGGTTTTTACCACTGGGGGGAGGGAAGACTGGATCCTGAGGGAAACGGGGTTCTGTTGGGGTGTAGCGGAACTGACTGAACCGAAGTTGCTTACGGTTGTAACGCGAGCGAGACTTGAAAGCGTACACTTGGTCCTCCTCGTCCACAGGAGTGAAGACCGGCTCGTCCTCGCCGCTGGTGTCGGATGAAGTGCTCCAGCTCTCCTCTGAAGTTTGGTAAGGGCCGCTGTCACCTGGAGCGCCATGACCACCGTGAGAGACGCTCTGCTGGGAACCATAAGTGTCACTTTGACCTCCAGCAGTGTTGGACCCGCTGCCGTAGTAAACACCTGGATATCCGCTGTAACCGACAGAACCACTTGACTGTCCCTGAGGTTTCTGCTCTGTTGGCAGGGATGGAGCTTGTCCAGAAGATGAAGCCATGTACTGCCACCACATGGGCTGTCCACCACCTGAGAACAGAGTCAGAGAACAGGTTACAGAGTCAGCTGGTCTTCTCACTTATTGTAGTTTTAGTATCACTTCACCTCCTTGTTGAGGAACACAGCTGATGCTTCCAATCAGCAGAAATGAAATCCACAACAGCCTGCAAGAAAATGTAAAGACCACATCAATCAAACCATCGACCAGGACCAGAACCACCTCTCAGAACCATGGTGACAGTCTGACACTCACCTCATCCTGCTTCAGTTACTGCTGACAGACTGCACCAACACAAAGTTCAGAGGCTTCTGACAGTGACTCCAACCTTCCAGAGTGGGATTTATATGATCCTCAGAGCAGCTGCAGCTGATTGGAACTGATTGATCAGTGTGAACAGCTGCTTCAGAGGGACCAGAGAACTAATATGGTCTTTATTCTCATTGGTCAGATTAACAGTAATTAGTCTAATTGCTAGTATTGGATCAGAGCATTTGAGATCATGAGTTCTATAGAAACTCATTTGGACTCATTATGTAATTCAGTTTATTTCCAAAGCTGTTGTATAGAAATGAAGTCCAGCTCTGTATCACAATAAATAAATATAACTTTCACAAATTAAAAATAAGAGTCAAATAAAAAGTGTCATCATTGTTTTGCTCAATTAGAAAAAAAAGTCCAAAATAAAAAAATATATCCAAAGAGTTGGTTGGATGATCTAAATTTTAAGGAAAACATGTTAAATTCATTCTCTCAGCTATGAAATAATATATTTATTATAAAAAGAGAAATTATTCCTTGTGACTGCAGCTTTCAGAAGTTTATTTTTATAGAATCAGCCTGAGAGGGACTCGTGTAATTAATCATTAGGATTTGAGTAGGAATGGAAGTAAACACTGTTTCTGCTTGTGATTATTATTCATTCAGCTTATGTTTACATTATGTTCTGAAGAAACACAAGGTCACATATCACATTTATGCTGATGACTGTCAAATCTAACTTTCCATTAATCCTCATGATCCGACTCGTTCCATTTTGGACTGTCTATCTGATAGACAGTCCAAAATGGCTGGCTTCCAATTTTCTACTTCTCAATGACAGTAAAACAGAGGCTATTCTCTTCACTTGTAAAAAAACGTGTTACCCAATCCCAGATTTCTCGCCTCTGTCAATCTCAAGTCTTGTTTAACCAGTTTGGGTGTTAAACTTGACTCTGACTTGTCCATGCTGCCTCGAGTTAATGCCACTATTAATGGACTTCAGGTACATTAAGATCTGCTGAACATCTGCTACAAATCCCATGTTGAACGGGCTTTTTTGTTGACTGGTCCTACTTCATGGAACAATTTTCCATTCTATGAAAGGCAGATGTTCCTAAACTTATTTAGCCGCGCACCCCCTTCTACGTCCCAACCATGTTGACGTACCACCAATTCCCCACCTTAAAAAAATGTCACAAGCTTTTCTGTTAGCGTTGAAAGTTCATGCTCAAATGACCAAAACACAATCACAACATGCTCTCACATTTGAATGAATCTTAAACACTGAAACAAAGTTATGCAAAAGCTTCCACTTTTAAGATTGATAACAGGCTCAGGATCAGAGGCAGGAAGCAGATACGAGGGGAAAAGTTTGGAACTGTGTTGAGGAAAAATTGCAGCAAGTTTTGTGACTGGAGCTACAGCATAACATTTTATGGAAAGATTAGAACGCCAGTATTTTTAATTAAATTGCCAAGTTAAAAAGCATGGCCCAGGGAAAAAAAAAAAAAAAAACCCTTAAGATTCAAGTCCAGCAGCCAATGAATGATGTGGAGGCCACTAGGTGCCCAGTGTGTAGACTTCCCCACTTCATTTTCAATAGTAGCTTTAAATCTTAAGGAAACTTTTCTCAGTGTGGAGAACAAAACCACACTGTAATCACCATTTCTCAGCTCACATGTGCCACACTTCAGGAAGGTGAGCATATAGATTTGTAGCTACCATGTGATGAGCCCTGCATGGTTAGCAGCATGCTAGACAACTTTGCATACAGCTATAGACCTGATGGCATCATGAAGGGTTGGTCTTCCTCAGTTGAGGCAGTTTACTGTATGAACTTTGTCAGGTCCAAAGTTTTCCACTGCCAGAACATGAGGTTTCAACCCATAATCACTTGGACCACATTGTTTAAAAAAAAAAAAAAAAAAAAAAAAAAAACCCAAATTAGAAACCACCATAGGGGGACCCCCACTCACATACCCCACCACAATTAAAGTAAAACACTAAAGTCAAGAGGGTAAAAGGTTTATTTTCATTGTACAGTTGGTAGCAGGACAGCTGGAACATGGAGTCCTGCAGAACTGAGACAAGGTTTGGACTTTCAGTTGTCAGAGACCGAACAAGTCAAGTGAGCCTCACCAGGAAGAGGATCAGTATCCTCCCTTGACTGGAGACTGGGGGTTTTTACCACTGGGGGGAGGGAAGACTGGATCCTGAGGGAAACGGGGTTCTGTTGGGGTGTAGCGGAACTGACTGAACCGAAGTTGCTTACGGTTGTAACGTGAGCGAGACTTGAAAGCGTACACTTGGTCCTCCTCGTCCACAGGAGTGAAGACCGGCTCGTCCTCGCCGCTGGTGTCGGATGAAGTGCTCCAGCTCTCCTCTGAAGTTTGGTAAGGGCCGCTGTCACCTGGAGCTCCATGACCACCGTGAGAGACGCTCTGCTGGGAACCATAAGTGTCACTTTGACCTCCAGCAGTGTTGGACCCGCTGCCGTAGTAAACACCTGGATATCCGCTGTAACCGACAGAACCACTTGACTGTCCCTGAGGTTTCTGCTCTGTTGGCAGGGATGGAGCTTGTCCAGAAGATGAAGCCATGTACTGCCACCACATGGGCTGTCCACCACCTGAGAACAGAGTCAGAGAACAGGTTACAGAGTCAGCTGGTCTTCTCACTTATTGTGGTTTTAGTATCACTTCACCTCCTTGTTGAGGAACACAGCTGATGCTTCCAATCAGCAGAAATGAAATCCACAACAGCCTGCAAGAAAACATAAAGACCACATCAATCAAACCATCAACCAGGACCAAAACCACCTCTCAGAACCATGGTGACAGTCTGACACTCACCTCATCCTGCTTCAGTTACTGCTGACAGACTGCACCAACACAAAGTTCAGAGGCTTCTGACAGTGACTCCAACCTTCCAGAGTGGGATTTATATGATCCTCAGAGCAGCTGCAGCTGATTGGAACTGATTGATCAGTGTGAACAGCTGCTTCAGAGGGACCAGAGAACTAACATGGACTTTATTCTCATTGGTTAATGTCAATGCTAGTTTTCATTTTCTTCAATTCATTTCTGTACAACAGCTTTGGAAATAAAACTGAATTACATAATGAGTCCATGTGAGTTTCTATAGAACTAGAGGTGTCAGAAGTAGAAGTAGAAAGTAGAAATCCAGTCCAGCAGCTGTTCCAACTATCAATAAACCAGCTGAATTCAATTCAATTCAGCACCTTTACCAGGTAGATGAGCTAGTTGGTGAAAACACCTGCTCTAGATACACAGTCAGATCCAAAAACATGGCCGGATTTCTGCAGGATTTGTGCTTTCTACTACTTTCTACTTTTGACACCTATGTAGAGAACTCATGATCTCAAATGCTCTGATCCAATACTAGCAATTAGATTAATTATTGTTGATCTGACCAATGAGAATAAAGACCATATTAGTTCTCTGGTCCCTCTGAAGCAGCTGTTCACACTGATCAATCAGTTCCAATCAGCTGCAGCTGCTCTGAGGATCATATAAATCCCACTCTGGAAGGTTGGAGTCACTGTCAGAAGCCTCTGAACTTTGTGTTGGTGCAGTCTGTCAGCAGTAACTGAAGCAGGATGAGGTGAGTGTCAGACTGTTACCATGGTTCTGAGAGGTGGTTCTGGTCCTGGTCGATGGTTTGATTGATGTGGTCTTTACATTTTCTTGCAGGCTGTTGTGGATTTCATTTCTGCTGATTGGAAGCATCAGCTGTGTTCCTCAACAAGGAGGTGAAGAGATACTAAAACCACAATAAGTGAGAAGACCAGCTGACTCTGTAACCTGTTCTCTGACTCTGTTCTCAGGTGGTGGACAGCCCATGTGGTGGCAGTACATGGCTTCATCTTCTGGACAAGCTCCATCCCTGCCAACAGAGCAGAAACCTCAGGGACAGTCAAGTGGTTCTGTCGGTTACAGCGGATATCCAGGTGTTTACTACGGCAGCGGGTCCAACACTGCTGGAGGTCAAAGTGACACTTATGGTTCCCAGCAGAGCATCTCTCACGGTGGTCATGGAGCTCCAGGTGACAGCGGCCCTTACCAAACTTCAGAGGAGAGCTGGAGCACTTCATCCGACACCAGCGGCGAGCACGAGCCGGTCTTCACTCCTGTGGACGAGGAGGACCAAGTGTACGCTTTCAAGTCTCGCTCACGTTACAACCGTAAGCAACTTCGGTTCAGTCAGTTCCGCTACACCCCAACAGAACCCCGTTTCCCTCAGGATCCAGTCTTCCCTCCCCCCAGTGGTAAAAACCCCAAGTCTCCAGTCAAGGGAGGATACTGATCCTCTTCCTGGTGAGGCTCACTTGACTTGTTCGGTCTCTGACAACTGAAAGTCCAAACCTTGTCTCAGTTCTGCAGGACTCCATGTTCCAGCTGTCCTCCTACCAACTGTACATTGAAAATAAACCTTTTACCCTCTTGACTTTAGTGTTTTACTTTAATTGTGGTGGGGTATGTGGGTGGGGGTCCCCCTATTTCTAATTTGGGATTTTACTATCTGGTCCAAGTGATTATGGGTTGACACTTTGGGCCTCACAAAGTTTTCATACAGTAAACTGCCTCAACTGAGGAAGACCAACCCTTCATGATGCCATCAGGTCTGTATCTGTATGCAAAGTAGTCTAGACTGCTGCTAACCATGCAGGGCTCATCACATGGTAGCTACAAATCTATATGCTCACCTTCCTGAAGTGTGGCACATGTGAGCTGAGAAATGGTGATTACAGTGTGGTTTTGTTCTCCACACTGAGAAACATTAAGATTTAAAATTACTAAAAATGAAGTGGAAGTCTACACACTGGGCACCTAGTGGCCTCCACATCATTCATTGACCACTGGACTTGAGTCTTATGGATTATGTTCCTGGGCCATGTTTTTTTTTTTTTTTTTTTTTTTTTTTAA
>SSNP01000005.1:2130969-2170722 GCA_006937955.1 Pachypanchax playfairii | reverse complement strand
ATTTTTTTTTTTTTTTTTTTTTTTTTTTTTTTTGCTTTAAAATGAAGATCAGACTGAAATGTTTCAATGTGGGGCACATAAGGTGGTTGAGATTAAAACATACACCCTCTGTGTACTGTCTCACTGTGAAGCATCTCTTGTTGCCTTAATGTCAAAATTTACCTCCAAGTGCACCTTACCCAAGTAGTGTTTACCTGGCAACTGTTTTCAAGAACCAAACTGGCCCCTGCCTTTTTGAATTGTACATAAAAAGGACTGAGATGTCAATTATAGAGTTGAGCATTGCAATGCTGCTTCTTTGAAGAGTAGCTCATGAGAGACTACAAATTGCATCAATACACTAAGGTATTACTTCCAAGAGTGTTTTTGTTTTGATAATGCACAATGCAAATGAGTTCTAATTTAAATCCTGAACGGTCACAAATCAAATCTGTTTAAATTCTAGTGTCTGACTTAAAATTTTAAAGTGGTTTTTGAGATGTTAAGGGTGTGCCTGTTTTAATTTGAGCAAATGGCTTTTTTCACGTGACAAAACTACACTAAATGTCTTATTTTTACAGTTCTGTTACTACAGTTTAAGATTAAATGCTTTTACGTTAGACCTCCATTCACTTTTTGGTGAACCTTTGTAGCCAAATTTATAATTTGCTTCTTTGAAGTTTTAGAAAATTACAACACTTTTATCTGTGCTTTAAACGCAACGCAACACCAGCCAATCATTTCCACTCGTTAGAAAACTACGTGATGACGTACAACGTTCGTTAGTTTTGTTTTTGTCAAAACGTGCAACATGACCAGTAAAAATGTCCTTTTCTTAACTAGGAAACATTAAGAATTTTTTATTAGACTGATAACGAAAAGTTAATACTTTGAAATGACCTCTGAGATTCTCTCGGCGATAAATATCCTCACCAGACCTCTTGGCGGTAAGTTGATATCCGACACATCAAGCTAACGCTGTGTTTAATAATCACTGAAATCTGAAATATTTTGAAGATAGTTTTAGTTCAGAGTTGTTTTTTTACATCCCAGGTAAATACCAGTTTGATTCAGTTACAGGTAAATCCTAAACGAGAGATTTTGATTATAACTGCACACGTGAGTCTGTAACTTGTTCTCTGATTCAAACTGATCACTGGCAGTTTTAGCAGCTGATGGTTTGGATGTTACGTGTCTACAGAGGCATCTGTTCAGACCTCACATCAGGAGGCTCTTCTGACAGCTCTGAAGTCCAACAGAGACCTTCTCCTTCAGCAGCTTCAGAGCAGCAGCAGCTTCGAGAAGGTGAGGAGGTTGAGGGAGGACGTGAAGGTGACAGCAGAATGGTTCTGCTGCGAGACAGAAGATGTGACCTGGAGTTTTGTTCAAGAGTGTCTCCTCCTCCTCCTCACCTTATCCCAGCATCTAAGTATTGAACTGGAGCTCTTCCAGCGGGCTCCACCTCCCCCTCCAGTCAAACTTTGTACCCCAGAGATGGCTCCACCTTTACCCCCTGATGTCCTCAGCGTGTCCCAGCAGAAGTCACTGGAAGCTGCTCTGCAGTTTGTGGTCTCCCTGGGACTCTGTCCCTACCTGGCCACAGGAGTAGGTGTGCTGCTTGGTCGCAGGTCAGCTTTTGGAGCCGTTGTGGAAAAACTCATCCGTAGGGATGTTTCGCCCCCAGCGAGATCACGTCTCCTGACAACAACCAAAGTTCTACTGCAGCTGGCAGAACTTTCATCTCTTGCCTTGTTGGTGTTCACACGACATTTGGGAGACGTTATGGCAGCTTTGTGCCAGCTGGGCTACCAACCTCAACGAGAAAATGACCAGGTGAATATGATTTATTTTAAATATCATTAATCTGGATTTGTTCTGAATTCTTTTTTTTTTTTAAGAACTGAAAACAGGAACGTTCACAGTCCCTTTCATACAGGATTACAAGCCTGATGGATTTCCTGTTGGTAGAACTGGAACCAGAAACATTAGATTCATGAAGTCTTTTTAAAGATTTATTTTTTTCTTGCATTCTATTTGTTGCAGTCGATCAGTTCTGATGAGTGTCGAGTATGTAAAGAGGCCCTGAAGAACCTTCTGGGAAAAGTCTACCAGCCAATCGTCATCAAGGAGCTGCTGATCCTCCAAGGCGGAGCCAAACAGGTGCAGCTTTCTGGATAAATACTTGATGTGCAGCTGCTGTAACTTTATGATGAGGATTATAAATTATAAATGTAGTAATTTACTATTTCCTCTTGGTGGCACCAGCAGAAGTTGGAAAGTTGTACTCATAATTGCTGGAGTCCTATAACATCAAATAATGTTTCTATATCCTTAAAGTCTTTTAAGACAATCTGATTTTTCATAGCTGAAACAGTTTTGCACAGTTAGGTTTTTGCAGTAGAAAAGTTTGCAGTTCTCAGACTTTTTAGTTTTAAAGTTCTGTTAAAAGGTTTAAATCATTAGGCTCTGCAGAGTTCCTTCAGTTTTAAATATTTGGTTTGTCTTTAATGTTTTACTCTACAAGCAGAATAAATAAGAATATTTGATCATTAAAGTTTAAAAGAAAAGTTTTCATTAAAAAAAAAAATCTATATTTTAATTAAGTTTAATGTTTAGCAGAAATATTTATTTTTAAACTTGTATTTCATGTGCAGGAGCTGATTGATCACAGTTACATCTCTGATACTTCCTGTTTCTTCATCACATCATGTTACATGAGATTAATTTTATTCAGGTATCCCACGTTAACCGTTCATGGCGTATTTCTGTTTTTCTTTTAGCGTGGTCCAGCTGGGAGCTCTGATGGGTCGAGCAACAGGGCAGGTCCAGGATCAGTTCCAGCCTGGCTGAGGCGTCTCTGTGGTCAGCTGCTATCAGAGCGGCTGATGCAGCCAAAAGGTGTGCAGGCGGTCGTCAGAGCCATCCTGGAGGGAGGAACAGGTGAGGAAGATGAAAGCTCTACAGTGGAAAGTAAAAAGTCAAATAATCCCATTAAAGACGTTGAATCTGTTCCACCTGATCAGTGTAACGTCCACTTCTGTGATGCAGCATTAATATGAAAAGTCCAGCTGAGATTTCACAGGGACGTCCTTTCGTTTTTCACCAAGACAATATCAGACCACATTCTACAGGCATCTGAGGAAGAGGAGGAAACTGGTTCAAGGCTGCAGCCCTGACTCGACCCCCATCAGACTGTTTTAGAGATGTTAGAAACTGAAAATGTGACTAGGACGACCTTACGCTGTTGGACACCTTGAGATGAATTTACAGGAAGAATGAGACAAAAAAACACCTGAAATTCTTCATCACTTGGTCTCCTCAGTGTCAGAAGGACTTGAACTGGTGGAGAGGGAATGAACAAACTGCTGCTTTCTGATTTAGCGTTGTAGATTTTAAAATACTGACAGATGATCAGTATTATTACATTTTAAAGAGTCTCATTTAACCCCAAAGTGTCTTCTCGGGATCTGCAGGTAGATCTTCAGCTGCTGTGTGAAAGTTCTACTGCAGTTTGCTCCCTCATCAAAAACACTACAGTTTGAGATGTAGTTGAACTTCTGCTCGTTTCCTTCAGGAGGCGACTCGGACTGGAGGAAATGTGACGCTGTGGCCAGGATCCTGGTGACCTGTCCTCAGCAGTCCACCTCTGCAGAAGATTACTTCAGACTCATCTGTCCTCAGGTCAGTTTCACACACTGTTAGACTTCCTGGATGGTTTTTTATGTACAGCAGTCTTAAAGTTATGTAGACCTGATTGAGGGCTGGTTGGTTGTCAGTCTCAATTCAAACAACTAGCTTCCTTTAAATGATTCAACTGCTTGAAAACAAGTTAATCCACCTAAACAGGATGAGACAGTGATGGTTTGTTCTCTTGTTTTTATTCATTTCCACCTACATGACTGGCCCACTGTGAATGTTACTTCTAACAGAGCACTTCGCTCTCGGACTGGAAGTAGAATGTGAAGCAGAGCTTTACGGTATCAGGCTCCTCTTTTGTGGAACCAAGTTCCAGTTTTCATCCATGAGACAGACTCCCGTCTACTCTAAGACTAGGCTTCAGTTTTCACTAGAGGCAGATGGATGATGCTTTCTGACTATCTGCTTTTATTGTAAATCTTGATTCGTATCTCGTAACTCCTGTCATATATAAAAGTGGAGACTGTTTAATCAGATTTTATACCTGGTTGTGTTTAGATCCTCGACCTCCTGCATTTCCAAGACAAACAGACGGCCCTGCAGTTCCAGCGAGTGGCCACCAGGACGGCCCTCTCCATAGTGCAGGAGAGGCCCAGCTTGGCTCAGCAGTACCTGCTCAACCCATTGCTGGTCCCGTTGCACAGATGCATCACTGTCTCCCGTCAGTCACAGTAAAAAGTTTTGTTAGGAGTTTATATATAACCTGTTTTTCTGTGACTAGTTTAAGTGATTTTGTTTGAGACTCTTCAGCGCTGAAGGGATTCGTGATGCTGTAGATGTTTGAGCTTGTATTAATCATTTGGGTCAAAGTAAAGTTAATAAGATTTTGAGTTTGTAAATCAAACTTTGTCTTCCTGTGAAATGTATCTGCCTGAGAAACTTTACATTTAACTAGAATATAATTTATGTTAATAAAACTTATATTGGTATAAAAACCTGAAAAGAGGAGACAAGCTTTCTGGAAAGTACGTAACAAGTAAACACGTCAGAGGTAAATGTTTGAAATCATGAGTGTGAATTTAGATCCCAGTTGTCTAAATTAAATTAATGAGATGGTGACATCACAAATCAAACTGTCCAATGAGAAGGCAGATAGTTTTGTAACTTTTAACTCCAGAATCTAAACTTGAAACAGAACTTCTAAAGAACTTTTTATACCTTAAAATAAAAATAAATTGTTAAAAGTAGTTTGCAAAACTTCAAACTGTTTTTAACTTTGTGTCAGTTATTACACAAAAGCATTTATTTTTCTGTTGGCCTGTGTAACACTAAATTAATCTCTCACATGTATTTCTCAGGTAAATTACTTTAACATCTTATGCAAATTTTGTTTTTAGGAGTTTTTCTCTTCTGGCATTTGTTTTTCAGCTGCTGAGGAATCGCAGGTCGCTGTAGAGGAGTCGGCGCTGACTCGTTGTGTGGAAGACGTGTACAAGGTGAGCATCTCCAAGCTTTTAAAGGTTTAACCAGCTAACGAGCTGCAGCTGATTGGCTGCTACAACAATCCAGGAGCATCAGGTAAATCTGGTGGAAACTTTTGAGATGTTTTTATAAAACATTTAGTTTTGTTCTCTTTTTCTGCTGTTTCGGTTGGAGAATTTGTGCCGGCTGCTCGTCTCAGTCATGTGACCTGTAAGAGTCACATAAAGGAAAGTTAGCGCCCAGTTCTTTGCAAAACAAAAAATTAAACAGGTTATTTGAGTTTTTACTCAGTTTCAGTCTTTATTTCTGACATTTTCAAAAACATTATTATTTGTAACTAAACTTTGAATCATTCAGACGTAAAAAACCTCCTAAACTCACGGGATGAATCAGTGTTGTATCGACACACATAACCGTCATATGAGCAGAGAACAAACTTTAAATCTGATCATACGTCTCTCTGTTACAGCAGCATGTCACAACAACATGATTTGTTTCTTCTTTTGTTAAATCCATGAAAAACACACAGTTTGACAGGAAAAAGAAAAATAACTCCAAACAGATATAAAATCTTGTAACGTCCCGAGAGCTTGAAGCTGTGAGGAAATATTCTCTGTAATTATTTAATTTTTTATTATTTCGGATGGTTTTGGGTGACTTTTCAGTCTTGTTATTTTGTGTCCTGTCTCTTTCAGATCTGGGTGGTTGGAAACACTCCATCAGTAACTCTCCTCGCTGCGCTTGAAGAAGTTCTTCCTGTAATATTCACACTGTTCTGTTTCACCAAACAAAATGTCTCACATCTTCGGTAAATGTTTCTCTTGCTTTAGATTCGGTGCTTGTTGTGTAGTTATTAAAACGGGGGAACAACTTGGAGGAAATTTCTTGTCAGTGTGTCACCTGTTAGCGCTCATGTGTTGTCTGTGCTCTGTAGCGCCCCCTGTCAGGAGATTTTAATATGGTACCTGAGCCATTTGGAGACACCTGCTGCTCTGTCAGTGCTGTGGAACCTTTCAGGCCTGCGTGAACAACAAAACAGTGTTGCAGCAAACTTCTACTTCACTGCAGGCAGCGATGGAGGCGCCAAACTCATCTGCAGACAGAGCTTCAGGTGATGAACTTCAGCACTCAGGTAGTACATCCTCTGATAAAACCAGTACTGTATGTTTAACTCAGCTCTGTGCTGATGTTGTCCCAGTGATGAGGATGACGAGCTGTATGAGAAGCTGTCAGGGGAGCAGTGGAGACTCGAGTGTCTGATGCAGCTGCTGGCTGAGCTCAAGGAGAGCGACCTGCCTGGGGATTTCTTCCTGGATCTGCTGCAGGTAAAAGGTCAAGTGGGAATAAAAAGTCCTGGAGAAGGTGGTTAGTGCATCATTGGGTGTCCCGTAGCTTCCTGAACATTGAGAAGCAAAACTAATAAATAAGTTCAGAGTAAATCCATCCAGCCCCAATTTCTGATGTCACAAACATCAGGAAAATAAATCTCAAGACTTATTTTACACCAGATGTTTTCAGTTTCAACCAAGAGGTTTAAGACATTCTGACAACTCAAAATTTCATCATATTTGTTTTGTTTTAAAGTTTTCATTATATTTTAAATAGTTTTGTTTTTATTTGAGGACGACAAATACCAAATACAGATGATCATCTGATGACCACTTCTGGCTCTTCCATGTATTTCACCCATTTGTGGTAGAAACCCAAAAACATGTAAAAAAAAAAACAAAAAACTAATGCTTAAATTTAGTTTAAAAATCTTAAATTAGATTCAGAAGGCTTTTATGTTTTTTAAATACATACATGGTTGTAGTCCATCAAGTTGATTCAATTATTCAGGGTTTATAGTTAAATATAACAGAGTATCATCAGCTGATGTTCCTCCTCCTGCAGGAACTGACCAGCTGGACTGCTGCTGCAGGTGAAGAGTTGAAGGATGAAGACAAGGTCGACGTTGCGGCCATGACGCTGCTGGAGGTGGAGCAGCAGCAGCTTGTTCGAGCTGAAAAGCAAGCACAGAAGTTGGGTTTGCTTCAGATTCTGGCTGTGATGGTCGAATGTCTGCAGCACACTCAGCTTCTGAGGAAAACCTCACAGGTCAGGATGGATGGATGGATGGATGGATGGATGGATGGATGATGGATGGATGGATGATGGATGATCGATCTTTTCTTGTCTAATATTTGGGAAATACAGCAGGTGGGTTTGGGCAGATCAGTTGTTTTAAAACCAGTCGAGGTCATGAAGCTTCATCATGACAACAGAGTGTGAAAATGTTACAAAAAAACACACGAATTGGAGACTGAATTGAAAAAACTTTGTTGTCCAAGGTTCACTGAATGCAACATGAGACAAACCCAAAGAGCTCCAAGTCAGACTCTACAGACCTCAGAGAACTGATTTAAGGTTAAAATTCATAACAGCTCTGATTATTTTATCTTTCTGTAGGTGGTGGACTTCATGGTGTCCCTGCTCCAGAGAGCCTGTGTGGGCCTGGATGGATCCTCAGGGCCAAGTGTTGGGAACCCAGTGGAGAGCGAGACGCTCAGCATGGGAATGGGTCTGGTGGCAACGCTGCTGTCGGCACCGCAGGTACACGTTACCGCTAACTGCTCATTCAGCTGCATCCACACAGCTCAGGGTCTTTTTCTGGTTCAGTTGTTGTTTTTGTTGTTTTGCTTGTATTGCTCACTCTTTATATCTGTATGAAAATTCACCAGAGTTTCTGCCTGATTTCACAGCTCAATGCAGAGGAATATTCTTGTATGTCGAGGCTGCTGTCGCCCCTGGAGACAGTAGCTCAGCAACATCCTGACATGGTCATCCAGGAGCTGGCATCAAACCTCAGAGCTGTCATTGCCACTCATGGAGCCTATCGACCTGAAACACTCACTGCTCCAGCTGCTGCTGCTGCAGATCGCGGATCCAGAAACCCCAAAACGAAACCAAAGAACAAGAAGGAAGTGAAGAAGGAAGCGAAGAAGGAAGCAGACAGCTCTGGAACTCCTGTCAGCACCCATAGCAGACTGCCTGGACCCTCTCAGCAACCCGGTCCCAGAGGGGCAAGAGGGAGAGCAGAGACTGACGACCCAAACCCCTCTAACAAACCCTTTTCTGATTGGCTGTTAGAGGCATGTGATCCAGATGTGCCAACCAAGGCGTTTGCCCTGAGAATCCTGACCCAGATGGTGCAACACAGAAACCCAGAGGCAGTCCAGGACCAGGAGAAAGTCCTCTTGGTTTGTCCCTGTTTTTGTTTTGTTGTGTGTGTCTCTGTAGTCATGTCTGGTTTGACATTTGATGATGTGACTACATCATGAAGACTTGTGTATCTAAAAAAAATCCAGAAACAAGATTTTTGTGGAAAAAAGATCATCTGAAATTCGAAGTCTGAGTGGCCGGTGACTGATCTTTATATGATCAATACATTTAATCAGCAGCACCTTGCTGGTACTAATTAACCCCTAATTCCTTTGGAAGAATAGAAGACAGGCTCTCAGTGCCTCTGCAGATCAGATAAAAACCTCCCAAACAGAACAGGTGTAAGGAACCTTATGACCAGGTGGAGTTTATTACCTGTTCAGTGACTGGAAGGTGGATCCAGTGGAGTTCCTGCAGGAGACTCTTTGAGCTCTGAATGAGAGCAGCAGCAGGTCGTGTTTCATCTTTGTCCCCTGGGACATTTATAATAAATGAGCCAGTCAAAGCTCTCCCTCAGCGGAGACACTATGGTCTTGGGGGGGTTTGTTAAGGTGGAATGATTTAAAAAAATACGCCCTCATTTATGATGCTCTTTCATCAGAAGCTCTTGCTGATACATCAGAAACGCCTGGTATTGATTTTTTGTCTGTGTTGGATTTAGATTGTCGATTCTGCAGTTCGTTTACATTGTTGGTGTTGAATTAGGGTCCCGACACAGTCGCTCCTCGGATCAATAATCTTTATTTTATTCTCTTTGATTTTGGTTATTAAGGTCTGTAGACCGTGTTAGTGGTGAACCTTACTAAGTCTACTGGTCAGCAGTCAGCGCAGCAATAAATCACTCTAATTATGTGTCCTCTCCAGCTCTTCTTAGAAAACCTGGAGCATGAAGACTCGTTCATCTACCTGTCAGCCATTCAAGGTGACAACTCAGCGCAGGTACATGTGATGCTAACAGTGCTAACAGCAGATGGACTGATTGTAAACTGTCTTTAGGTTTGGCTGTGCTGGCGGATTTATTCCCGGAGCGGATCCTGGAGAGGCTCCTAAAAGATTTCCAACATGGACCCTCTCTCCCTTCATCCAACAAGGAGAGCTCACTGGAAACTCGCCTAAAGTTGGGAGAAGTCCTGATGCGGGCGAGCAGGGCGATGGGTAAGCTTCAGCTCCTGGTGGAATGAGTTCACCGCTGACACAATTATTTCTGGGACATTTTTACGACTCTCATAAGCAATTTTTAGATGTGAAACTTCGGCTGAACCTAATGCCTTTCAAACTCTTTAAAATTTATGCTAATGTGCTTCAAAGATTTTATTTCCATTGCAAATTCCAACTTCAGGAAAATTCTTTTGTAAATATGCAGTGACGAGACAAACTATGACCCTCCATCAGTACCATCAGTAAACATGGTTCTCTTAGCTAAAAAAAACCTCTTATGAATAAAACTTTGTAGAAATGAAAAATAAAATCAGATTTATTGGTGTATTTTCATCCAAGTTGAACTATTATCAGCTCACAAACCACAGTTAGAGTCTGTTTTTCTTGTTAATCAGAAGGAACTCTCTGTATCACTTCCCTGTTTTGGTATTTTTCTGTTTTTTTTCCCTCTCAGCTCTGGTTTAATGTGCCAGAACGCCATGGTGCCATTTCTCTCTGGGACAATCGGGGGGTTTATATCTGTGCAGAGAAGCTGGCTGGAGCTTCAGTTTGCTGCACCGATATGCAGAAAGCTTCTGTGTTTTATTCAAACTTCACAACTGGCCAGAATCTCCCTTTAGCCAAGCTGTGATTTTTCAATAAGAAGGTTTTCTTAACTGAATATTCAGTTAATGAATGTCTGGTTTGCTCCCAGTTAAAGGCCCAGACTGATGTTCAGACCAGTCTGAGCTCTCATGAGACCACTGCATCAGGTTTATTGTCCTCTGAGCTGCAGTTTCAAACATTGAGCTGAGTGGAAGATAATCCAGCTGATGTGATGAGAGTACTGAGTTTGTGTTTCTGGATCATGTGACATGTGCACATGGATCCTGCTGCTGCCACCTTTCATGACTCTCCTTAACGCTGCTCATCAGGAGCAGCTGTTAATTAAACAGCATCACCCACAATCACAGCTGGTGTCTGAATACAACTGCACTGTCAGCAGCACCATCAGACCCATTTCACATGTGTTCTGGTGGGGTCACGTCTTAATGACCCTCCGTTCAAAGAATCAGCTAAAGTCGATTCTTTGTCGAATCTCGAAATATAAAATGGTAAAAGGCCCAAACATAACCGGGATGAAATAATTGTCACATCATCTTGTATTTATTCAACACAGTTTCCACCCACTGTCTGCAGAAGCTGAGAACGTTCTTCTCTTCTTCCTTCAGGAGAACTGACCCCTCACCTCGGCCGTCCTCTGGTGAGTGCCTTCCTGCAGGGAACCAGGGACTCGGACCAGACTGTCCGAACCAGCAGTCTGTCCAACCTGGGAGAACTCTGTCAGAGACTCGATTACTCACTGGGACTGCTGGCTCAAGAGGTGAGACCCCGGGGTTTGTTAAAACATGTCAACGATCTGTCAAAGCAGCAAGACCATAGTATCGTCTACAGGGTCCATTCTGTCTTTTACTCTATATTATGTTGCACGAATAGATGAAAGTCTATTCAGATGTGTCATTAGGTCTAAATGTTCACTTCTACTTTTTTCTTTTAAGGAAATGGTTGTATATTTTTATTAAGACTTTTTTCTGTAAAACAATCTGATATGATTTTTTGGGGGATGTTATCTACCCCAACTTGTAGATTTTGAACTGACAGCAGCAACTTGTGAACAGGCGAACTGAGATTGAATCGTTTTAACCTGTTTGCAGAGCAGCATGAAGCTCCCTCTCAGTCCTGTTGGTGTCCTTCACTAAAATAAAAACCCACAACCGCCCTGTTATTGTTGAAAATCTTACATTTAAACAAAAACTGTGTGGTTCCAATGCAGCCCGCAGGATGCAGCCTCCATCATGTTGGGGATAAGAGGCGTGTCCACCTGTATAAATGTAGTATTTAATGGATAAAACTCAATTTCTTTGTATTTCGTAGCCCTCAGTGTGATAATAACCAAGCTACTACTATCTGTTTGCTAACTTTAGCAGTCTATATGTTTATAACAGTTAAAATACTGTTAATTTACACATTTTAACATGTTTTATAATTCTAAAAGCTTATTTATTCCTCAAATAGTCAATTTGCTTATAAAAATGGAAAACATAGTGGTCCCTCAGCAGAACCCTGTGGAACCCCTTTTTTAAAAACTAGATAAACACATTTGCAGCTATGATTGTAGTCACACACATACAAAGGGATTTCTGAACAGTTTGACAACATCAGTTTAACAAAACTGTGGAATGTCTGACAGACTGATTGTCGTGGTAACAGATGGAGCTGCAGCTGTGAACAGGTTTAGCACACCACAGCAGTTTGTTTGATGTTAAAAGGGTTTTGTTGGCAGATGAAAACCAGAGCATGAACATGACATTCAGATTGATCCTTTTCCTGCTTTCTCTTCTGCTCCTAATATCTTTATTTATCCATTTACATAAATGGAGGCGTACCACATGGCTCTGTATCAGGCAATCGTTTTATTGTAGATGTTATTAAACTTGGACACAACTTCTTCATGCTGTTTTGGGTCTATGCTTGTATTTATGTCGGTTCTGCTGTAAACTGGTAAATATAAACTAACTGCTGTGTGTTTTTGTGCAGTTGAGCTCCTGCCTCACGGCTCTGATAAAGACAGAGAAAGAAGCTGAGGTGAGGAGAGCTGCTGTTCATGTAATTGCTCTGCTGCTCCGAGGCCTCAGCGATAAAACCACCCAGGTATCGTACACACTGCACAGAAGACACAAACACTCAGGGCTCCATCTTTCACTACAAACCGGTGGGAAGACATAAGAACACGAGGCTTTACAAAGACACACAGCGTCTGCTTGTCTGCAGACTATTTATCAATAGGGTCTTGATTTTTATAATTAATCAATACAAAATTAAGTATAATAATAAATATTTTTTAAAAAATAAATAAATAAAAACAATATTTTAAATAATGACATATTTTTAGATGTATGACAAATTAGTTTACTAATGGATCATTGTATTTGTCTGACTGGGTATTCTGTTCATGTAAACTAAAGAAAGTGAAATAATGCTGATATATTCGGTTTTCTGTTATTACGTTTAGATTGTACAAGTGTTAAAATGTTTTAAATGACACTTTACTCCGTCGTACCTAAATCACTTCACATTTAAAGGTCAGTGGTGTTTTGACTAAAAGCATCACATGACTGTCTGAAACACCTACAGATTGTGTTTTAGAAATGAAATTTAAGCTAAATTTGGGTTTTTACATCTTTTGGTAAACTTCTGACATGAAAATGAGTCTGTCACTGTTTTATTTCACAAATCTGAGAAACACGGATGTTTCAACTCAGATGTCTCTTAAAGCTCCACAGCTTGTAATTTACCACCTGAGCTCATCTCAGGTGGTCTCTCAGGTGTGTTTGTGAGCATGACGGACAATTGTTAGAGACCCTGACACGTCCTATAATCTGTTCATCACTGAGATTAAAGACTAAACGTTTGTTTCTCACTGATCTTGATGGGAAAACTCACTCTTTGAGTTTTGAGCTGCGTATGTTTGTCTTTCTTAGTTTGGCAGTCGGATGGCGTTTCTGTTCAGGTGGTTTTAGTTTAATATTTGATTTAAGCATCTCTTCCAGTTGCATCGCATCTCCTCTGATTTATATACAAACTTTTAAGGCAACATTTCTCAAACCGATAAATCTGCTGAAGAAAAACATTTATTCTCATTTAAAAAGTGAAATTTAAACTCAGAGGTTTCTCAAGTGTGACGAGGCTCCTGAAATTGTCCAGATGCCGGTTCTGGTTCAGGTCCTGTTATTAGTGGAACATCTGGCAGCCAAAACCAGCTGTAGGAGTTAATCACAGAGATATGGGACCAGAAAAGACAGACCCTGTCAGACCAAAGATCAAACTGAGTCAGAAAAGGTCACATGGTGATGGTGGAGGTACCGGGTGACATACTGGGACAACCAACAAAATATCAGGTGGCAAAAATACTTTTTTAATATTTGGGGTGAAAACATTTACTGACATGATCCGACTGACTTAAACAAACTTCTAAGAGACAAAGTCTGTAACAGGAATGAAAGACAGGAAGTCGTCCCTCTGCAGCCTGCATGAGACCTCAGTGTCTTTTGGCTGAGGCTTATTTTAAAACTAGTTTTAAAGGTTTAACGTGAGACGTTACAGTCAGTAATTCAGTATTTCTGTAAAGAAAAAGAAAGATGTGAATACTTATGATTTATCTTTATAAAAGAACTCGTGATTTGGGTCATTAAATCCTGTTTAATTTAAAAGTTTCAGCTGTTTTCCATATTTCCTCTCATGAAAAAGGGAAGAATCTGTGTATGACGTGTCGTTTGTCATGTGACCATCTCTCTGTCACCTGCAGGTTCTCGGGGACGTTCTGTTGGACCTGTACCGGGCCCTGAAGTGGGTGGTCCGTTCAGATCCAGATGAAGTTGCAGTGCTTCATGCTCAGCTGGCTCTGGAGGAGCTGAGTGACGTGATGAAGAGGTTCATCTTCCCAGAGCAGAAACTGGAGAAGAAGATTGTTGTCCTGCCGTAGAACTTTCTGTCGTCTTTTAGCCTCAAAGTATCGGATCAGAAACCAGCAGAGAAACAACATCAACACGAACCTGCTCTGCTGAACCACCTGTTTCACCAATAAATATCAAAACAAACATTTTGTAACACACTAATCATCTTATAATATGTTAAAATGTTTCTGCACATGCTTCCAGGCTGTTTATGAAATCTTTAATGTTTCCTGAAGCTGCTGATGATGTTTTCTCTATTGGATCACTTTTTTCCCTCAGCTGTTTAATTTTAACACTTAATTATTGTTTCATCTTTGATTTGCACAAGATTCAAATTTCCAAATAACCTGAAGTCTTTGGAGATGATTTAGACACTCTGTTCATCTGTCACTCAACGATCTGGATCAGATGAAGCATCGGTGTGAAACAAAAGCTGCTCCGCTTTGTGCAAACGAGGCCATATGTGGTCTGAAATGAGACATTCCTTCTTTTGTGTCATTTATTTATCAACGAGCTGAGAAAGTGTGAGGTCTGACCTTTTCATGTCACTGTGTGACCGTACAACAGACACGTCTCACGTCTGAGTCCTCTGGAGGGTTTCTGTGTAACATCTCAAAGAACAGCTGAAAAATCGTATCTATCATTTACAGAAAGATCTGTAAAAAACAGGGTCAGTCACTTTTACACAAACATGTTCCAAGTTTTTAGATGTTTTCAGAATGAGGCAACAAAATTAAACAGTTTCTATAAATGGATTTTTTTTTTTTTTGCAGAATATGTTGATGTGGTGATAAAACTTTGTTGGAATATCAGCTGACACTCCTGTAAGGTGGGGGGTGGACGTGAGGTGGTGGGTGAGAAATGAGAGGTTCATTACAGAGATTACTGTGATCTGCATTCTGTTACTCAACCTAAATGAAATGTAACTCAGGCTTCAGCAGTATCGATTCTCAGTCGTGCTGCAGTTCGTCCAACCTGCAGGATGTCAGCAGCTCGGCTTCAGGGAGGAGGAGAAGGCTGGTGGGAAGACAAATAAGCCTATAAAGGATGCTTTGAGTCAGCCGGAGAGGTGGAGAGGAGAGGGGGCTCCGGTCAAACAGTCCCCGGCTTGTTGGAGTCTGCCGGCTGCATTGCAGAGACAGTTTGGGGTGTCCTGAGAGGGGAGGGTATGTGTTGAAGGAGGTGTGGAGAAGTCGCTTAGCAGCCGGCCAGATGGGACGGAGTGACAGAGGAGGAGAGAGGAGGATTTAGGTTCTGCTGCTGCAAACTGAATATGCAGACACCAGCTGATTCTGCAGCAGAGCACAGAAGAAAGAAGAGCTGAGAAAACCTGGAGGACAAGGATGAAATCAGGCCTGGGGGGAGCTGATTCCCCGTTTTAACCCTCAGTTTGGACCATGGAGCATAGATGAGATCAGGAGTCAGGATGGAGAGCACCAGAGGGGGAGTCTGGGCTAACTGCAGCCCAAAAACTGCACCAGCATCAGCTGGCTGATAACCTTGAATCAATCCCAGCTTGAGGGGGGCTTCATGCCCTGGGATAGAGATAGAAGGAGGAGGGGGAGGAGGCTGTCCCACAGACGTGGAGGAGGGTGGAGGTCTGAGCAGCCAGCTGTATTTTTGGATGTGGGATCTCCTGAATTAAGCCAGCAAGCTGGAATAAAGATTTAGTGTGAGCTGGAGGAGGGAGGGGGACAGAACAAGTAGAGTGCTGTGCTGAGGAGAGGAGAGGGCTGGACGTCCCGGCTCAACGGACGGACATCTGGGGGGGAGACGGAGACAGAGGGTTCACTGGATCAGGAAGGTAAGTGTTTTAATTACATGACAAAGAGATGAAGAAAATCATTTTGTGCTGCTAGAAATAAGAATGATGGTTAAAGTCTGATGAGAAGTTTGATGTTTGGCAGGTTCATGTAAAGACTGAATGAATGAAAGTATTCAGACTCTAACTGGATGGAAAGTTTGAGGATAAACTGGAATAAATAACAGCTCAGAGAGCAGAACAGTGTCCAGGTTTGTGGGGTTAATAGTTGCACTGTGACATAATTTGTTTTCTTTCATGTGAAAAAGTTACCAAAAAATTTAAACGTATACGTTTTGGTCCGATTTACAAAAGATCTACGTTTTCTCTGCTGCTTGTCGGGATGCAGATGGCAACTGTTTAAGAACAGTGTCTCAAAAAACATAAAAACCACCAGCATGTTTGACTTTCCACGGCCTTACAGCCATGTTGGACCTGCCTGTTCTAGTGGCCTTTTACACAGAACCTGCTGGTACTAACCTGCTTGTATGGACCTTCTTATAGAAGGATGAAGAAATACCTTTTGTCCACTTGGAGAATAGAAATATTTATACACTTTTTGTGCATTTTTTAGTCCTGCTTTGCATCTTGTTGTCTTGCACTCTCATCCATGATGGGTTTGGTTTGAACTCATCTCTGAATTTTCAAGTTCTCAGAAGGAAAAATCAACTTAAACATCCCTAGGTAGGTGTTATTGTCTGGAATCCTTTTTGTTGCAGAAACTTAAACTAGATGAATCAGGAAAAGAAAACTGAGAAAAAGGGAAATTTCTGTAAAGAATTCCTGCTGCAAACATATTTTTGCCAGATAGTGAAAAAGCTTTTTACAAACTGGCTGTAATGTAGCACAACACTGCAGTAGCAAGTTTTAAATCTTTGGCTTTTAGTGCCCTGCAGGACGTCAGCAGCTCAGCATCAGCTTCAAAACACAACACTTCTACACTCTTCTTCTGAAGTTATACGTTTCAGTTTTTTATTTATACAGACACAAAGTTAAAGATGAAGATTTATTTCACAGAACTTTGATGTTTGAGGTACAAACTCCAAACCGTGTAAATCTGGTGTAATTTCAACGTGTTTTAATCTTTATTTTATCTATTAATGAATCTTACAGTGACAGTCTGAAACATTCTCCTTCAAAGAGACCTGCTGTAGAGTTCATTACTGTGTTTGTTTTAATCCTCTGACAGATTCCAAACTCTGTCTCAGCTCTGAGCGCTCCTTTCACGCCGCTCTGTCACTCGGAACGATAAGTTTGTGAACGTGAGAAGCCCTCCGGTAGCAACTTTTCTGTCCTCTCATCATCAGTTATCACATTTCTTAAACAGAGAGGAATTTTCTGAAAACCTGATGTGTCTGCAGGTCTGTTCAGGTTTGAGTTCTGCTCATCTTACTGAGGACTTCATGACTAACAGGGGATCAGGCAGGTGGGGCATTTGAGCATAATGTTTAGTTCTAAAACCCAAAAGTTAAAATCAGATTTCATCCTGCTGAAGCGAGCTGAGCTCTATAAAACTATGTTTTATCTTTGTGAGTCTTTTCATGATGAAATATATTTGAGCTTAAACAAAAACAGTCACCAGTCACACATAAACACCTACAGCTGAGAAAGTCTGAAGGAAAGAAATGCTGCCAAGATCTCCAGATGTGTCCATGTTGGATTGTAGAATGAGTTTTTTACAGTTTGGATTTTAACATTTTACTCAGACTCTCTTCATAATTGTCATTTTTTGTGTTCAGATTAACTTCCAAAGCGATGACTCTCTGATCTGAACTACATCCTCAGAGCTGAGGAAGGTGTCATCATCGGTGGATGGGATTTTTTTCTGCATCCTGTGGTTTTAGTTCTTTATGAATTAGGATATAAGTTTTAAATAAGAATGTTTACATGTTGTTCAGTTTTATAGGTGTTGTTTCAAACATTCATGAAAACACTGACTTCCTCCTGAGCAGCAGTCTGAATGGGCCAGTAGATACAACCTCAGGTCAGACCCCCCACCACCACCACCACCTCCCCCATCACTCCACTGTGTAATCCAGCTCTTGACCTTCCAGCAGCCCTGTAATTAAACCTGTCTGACCTTTGACCCCAGTAGGCATTCAGACTGCCTCCACTTCAGCCCCTTGATGCTCCTTTTTACTCGTTTTATTTCTCTTCATTATGAAAGAAGATCTAAAATGAACTCCCAGAAGAACAGCAGGGATTCTGAAACAGTCGTTTCGCTGTTTCAAAAAGATTAAATAACGTATTTTAGTCAAGAAAATAAACAGTCCAAGCTGAATGGAAAATGTAATAGGCCCATTAACGTTCGTTTATATCTGTCCAAAAAATAATTAGAAAATGTCACTGACATTGTTCACCAAGTCCAGTTCTGCCACTTTCTTCTCTGATGCTTTGACTCCTCAACAACTTTCCTAAAATCAGGTCTCTTTTGTACAAACTACAATTTGATACCAGCAGCTTGAATCTGCCTGGTGGGAAGAACAAAATGATTCAGTCACATGACTCCTAATCTCACAAAATGAGAGAATATATTTCAGCAAACTTGGGGTTTGTACAAAGCTTTGGTTTTTGGATGACTTTCATTCTAAATGGCTGCGATGACACATGAAAATAACTCTGCATTGTTAAATGTTTTGTATGTGATCCAAACCTTTATTATATTTCTTCTCTTTTTGTTAGAACCTGAAATATCACAGATTCTCTCAAATCTATCACAGAGAACATCTGACTCAGACAAGCTGATAAAACTCTGTGTCCCACAAAACTGAATGAAATATTAGAAATACCAGTGTGTGTCTGCAGAGTGGAGGCTGAAGGTAATTTCATGAATGAAAGAGTGGAATTGTTCCTGTTTTGACTGGTCCTGAGTTCTGGCCAAACCCCGCCCGGCCTTTAATTAGAGCTGTGAACCTAGAGAGCAAGGGGGGGGTGGGGGTTTTAGAGGGACTGGGTGGGAGGATGGGGGGAGTGTTTTACTGCAGCATCAGGAGTAACAGCTGTAAAAGTCAAGAACTCATCGACTCTTTACTGTTTTCTGCTTCCCGGTGATGTCAGCGGCGGATGCTGGTGTGTTCTCAGTCAGTGAAGGTTGATGAAAGTTTGTTTTAACAGAACAAAACAGGAAATGATGTTTCAGTCAGCTGACGTGGGAATAACAAGCTCTATGTCCACAGACCTGCTGCTATGTACAACAGGTCCGTGTTATAACAACACACGCGTGTTCTCACGTGTCTGCAGGATGTTAAATACACGGAGACATTAAGTCCAAGTCAGGGCTAGAAGTCAGTTGGACCTTCTCTTGACACTTTAAACTGACTGGACACAAATCAAACATCTGACTGTTCAATCAAAGACAGAATAATTTCATCCAGTTATTTCTGCAATAACTTAAAAATATTTTCCTGCTTTTTCCTCGTATCTATTTCTAGTTTTGGTTATTTGAGCTGAGTCATTTCAGATTGCTCTTGTTATCCAAACATTAATGGAACTGGAGTTGGTTTGGACTTGTCCACCCTGTCCAATGTGCTGAAATGTCTGTTGTTGTGAATTTGTCCAGTAAAATAAACTGAACTTATTTTCCCTCCGTCACCTCGGGCTCCTCTCATCTCTGGGGGTCCTGCTTCACCTCCAGATGCCCTCTCGCTGCAGGAATGCGCTGAACATTGTGGTCACCACCCTTTTTGCTGCGGTGGTCCTCTTCACCATCCTGCTGGCCTATGTCACAGGTTACATCCCTTCACACTCTGATACATGTTGATGAGAATAAACCCTGTGATTCTCATGTTTGCTTTTTTCTGTGAAGGTTACCAGTTTATCCACACCGAGCAGCACCACCTCTCCTTTGGTCTCTATGGTGCCTTCCTCTCCCTCCACCTCTTCCTCCAGAGTCTGTTCGCCTTCCTGGAGCACCGGCGGATGAGGAGCCCCGCTCGGCCTCAACACCTCCGTCGCTCTGTGGCTCTCTGTATTGCAGCCTATCAGGAGGACCCAGACTACCTGAGGAAGTGTCTGCGCAGCATCCGCAGGATCTCCTTCCCAGGTCTGAAGGTGGTGCTGGTGGTGGACGGGAACCGGCCTGAGGACTGCTACATGATGGACATTTTCCACGAGGTGATGGGTGGGGCAGAGCAGGCGGGCAGCATGGTGTGGAAAGGGAACTTTCATAGTGATGGGAGTAGAAGAGGAGGTGTTGGAGGAGGGAAGACGAGTGTGGAGCACATAGCAGAAACAGCTCGGGTGGCCGGGTTGGTCCGAGGCTATCGCTACTCCTGTATCATGCAGGAATGGGGAGGGAAGAGGGAGGTGATGTACACCGCCTTCAAAGCTCTGGGGGACAGCGTGGATTACGTACAGGTGAGGACCACAGTCAGCAGAAAATCTCTTCCTGTGTCATGTTGTGGCAGCTCAGCTGGGAGGTCTCGTATTTAGATTCTGCTGAATGTGGTTTAAATCCAGTCTGTACATCTCCTCAGTCAAGAATCATTAAACAGGCCTTTAGTTCCCAAAACTTAAAGTTCAGATTATTACTGGTGGAAACTAGAATTTGCTGTTTGCTCACAGCTGATATTTATAAAGACAGGAAGTAGAAAAACAGCCTTTTTTCTTTCACACATTCTTTTTGCCTTGTTAAATCACATGTTATAAATAAATGTATAAACTAACCTTCTGTGACATCATCCAGATGGTTTCTCTACTGTTTGGTTTGTAAACATTCAGCCTTCGCCATATTAGACGTTCTGGAGCCAAAGTGACCATGTTTAGACAAGAAGTTTGAGATGGAGTGTTCCCAAAATGCCAACTGAACAAAAAATACAAACTTACATCACAAATTTGTCGGAGAAGAAGAACAACAATTTGGGACATTTCTGGCCTTTAGGAGTCAAAACGTGGTTTTAAATCAATAAATCAGTGTTGCATCCAACGCAGATGATCCAGTCCATCATGTATAATAACTGTTGTCTGAATGCAGCACTGAGATTACCCACAATGCAGCTGTACCAGTACATGCAGCATTTTAAACAAATATTTAAGCCAATAATAAAACATTTCTATTTTATACTGAAACCTTTCATGACTTTTTCAGCATCATAGTGAGTTTTATTCACTAATAAAATGAGAAATCAACTTTCTTTGTTGGTTCTTGAAGATGTTTTACCTCCGATCCTAAAGGCCTCTTCAGTTCTTCAGTTGACCAGCTGCTGTATCCTGGTCCTAACCGGAGGTCCTGACCACAGCTGACCCGGTGCTGTGAAGCCTCAGGGATCCAGCTGAGTTCTCTGTCAGCAGCTTCTCATTTTTCTGCTGGTTTTTAGCATAAATAACCAGTCAGCATCCTGCAGCAGCTGCAGCATTATGGTGATGACAGAGCCTGAATTTGACCTCTAGCATTACTGAGATCGGTGTGTTGACTTCGTTCACAGGTGTGTGACTCTGACACGGTTCTGGACCCAGCTTGTACCATCGAAATGCTGAAAATCTTTGAGGAGGATCCACTGGTGGGAGGAGTCGGTGGGGATGTACAGGTAAAATGTAGCTATAAAACTGAGGGGAAAGTCAACCTGCAGGTTGTTTTCAGTCTACCCACATTAGATAATAGTTGGTGATATAAAACTGGAGAAGAAAGAGAAACGATGACCGGATTCTTCCAGAACCTCAAACCAGACTGAATGTAGAATCACCTTTTCAGGCTAATGCAGGAAAAGATCTCCAGTCTGACTTTCAGATACAGATCTTCAATAAGAAATGTTGATATATTTCAGATATTTGAGGTGGGTTTATGCAGAAACATTATGAATGTTAATATCTTACCAGTTTGGAGAAACAGATAAGTTCTGACATTTTAACATCTGAATGAGTTTGAATAATGAGAATTTTTTTTCTCTGCATTCTGACATCCTTCAGATCCTCAACAAATATGATTCATGGATCTCCTTCTTGAGCAGCGTGCGTTACTGGATGGCCTTCAACATCGAACGTGCCTGCCAGTCATACTTCGGCTGTGTCCAGTGCATTAGCGGCCCGTTGGGGATGTACAGGAACGCCCTGCTGCAGCGCTTCTTGGAGCCCTGGTATCATCAGACCTTCCTCGGTTCAAAGTGCAGCTTTGGCGATGACCGCCACCTGACCAACCGGGTGCTCAGCTTTGGCTACAAGACTAAATTCACAGCGAGATCACAGTGTCAGACTGAGACACCCACACAGTATCTGCGTTGGCTAAACCAGCAGACTCGATGGAGTAAGTCTTACTTTCGTGAGTGGCTCTACAACGCCCTGTGGTTCCACAAGCACAGTCTCTGGATGACCTACGAGTCTGTGGTCACGGGTTTCTTCCCCTTCTTTCTGGTTGCTACAGTCATCCATCTGTTCTACCGCGGTCGGCTGTGGAACATCCTGCTCTTCTTACTGACGGTTCAGTTGGTTGGGATGGTGAAGGCCACCTACGCCTGCTTCCTTCGTGGAAGCCTCGTTATGATCTTCATGTCACTCTACTCCCTGCTTTACATGTCCAGCCTGCTTCCTGCCAAAATATTTGCCTTGCTGACCATCAATAAGGCTGGATGGGGAACTTCAGGCCGTCGAAAGATTGTTGTCAACCTCATTGGCGCTGTGCCGGTCACAGTGTGGGCTCTGGTGCTGCTTGGAGGTGTGTCCTATACAGTCTACTGTGAAACCCAGGAGCCATTCAGTGAAACTGAGAAGGCTTTGTTGATAGCAGGGACGATACTGTACGGCTGCTACTGGCTCATTCTGCTGGTGCTGTATCTGGCAATCGTAGCCAAACGATGCAACAAGAGGGAGGAGCAGTACCACCTACCGTACGCAGAGGCATGAACCAAAAGACCGTTGGGACATTGATGTTGAATTTCTCTGTAGTTTGAGATGACAACATCTAGAGCAAAGAGCTGTGATCTTCATCACTGGTGCTACAAAGATCCATGTGGCTCACTGGTGCTTCCGACTGAACCATGCAGACTTGATTCAGGTTGTAAAGTGTTCAGAAGAACATAAGTAGTCTCTGGGCACAAATATTAGTAGAGCTGTGACTTTAATGAACAGGAAAACATAGTTCTGATCAGTTCTGCACCTGTTTTCGGATGAGAAGAGAAACCTTCTGCACACTTGAAGTGTTCAAACACAAAGCTCGTTTTAACCTGGTGAAACTGCCTACGAAGTGGAAAACATGCCAGCTGCAGTGTAAGAACACGGTCTCAGGTCTGTGAGGGTCTATTTTTGGAAAGATAAGAGGACTGAATTAAAATTTGAAAGTGGAGCTCTTGGTTATTTAGATAAAAAACACTGATGCTGAACATTTGGATCAAGAAACAGAATGTCAAATAAAAACGTGTCTCAGACGTTAAAGATGATAAACGAAATGTTTGGAGAGTTGTTGTAATCGACCCTCCTCTGCATACTGAGAGTGACCAGGTTACAACACACTGAAAATCTGCTGCACTTCAGGGATCTGAGGTATTGGTAGTGTAGATTTATATTCTTAATGAAATGATAATTCTCCCACCATGGTTGTAGGGAGTCTGCAGCTGGAAAACATCTGAACAAAGACACAATCACGTTTAAGGTGAAGGACATTTTTAAAAGAACTTCAGAGGAAGTCCAGTTTAAAGAAGACAAAGTCTGAAGATTAAAATGAAAATTTGAAAGACTTTAGGGACGTTATATTAGACATCAGGAACATTTATTCTGAGGTGATTGATAGTGGGAAGATCTGACACACTCAGTATGGACGGGAGGAGAGATTCAGCAACATGAAACCCTTTCAGCAGATGTGTGTGGCAGCTGGATCCAGACAAACCTCAAACACCTGGTTGGTCCAACGTAAAAACTGTCAAAAAGTCTTCAGAACCGGTTTTCAGAGCAGCCGTGAGTCCGTCCCTTCATCCATGAACAGCACAATCATCTGCTACAAGCAGACAATCTGAACATTTCCACACATGCAGCTGTATTTTTGGTGCTGTTGAGCAAACGACTAACTTCCTGTTTGTAACCAGAACCACTTTCAACTAGTTCCATTCAGCAATTCAGAGATTCTTCAAATGGTGCCAAATTCTGTTTGTGTACGACTGATATTTTCTTACTGAACTCCATTTGTTGTGTTTATTCATGCTGTGAACAGTAAAGACTGAACACCAAAGAGATTTAAGTTACGTTCCAAAAACCATCAGCATGTGGACAGTAGATGTTTTTAAGTTTCTGTTGTTTTATTTAAAGTTCCCATTCAAAAGGACTTGGACATTAAATTGAAATGATGTTTTAAATGAAATGTTTCTGGTGCTCGAGTTTCTTGGTTTTCCATTTTGAGGCATCACAGGAAGACGGAACTTTCCAAAGTCATTAACATGCGTTCTGTTAGCAGCACAATCATCCCATTCACACTGAACCGAACGGCTCCAGGATTTAAATAACTGCATTAACATTTTTCTTTTCAGTCTGTTTTACTTTCTGGATTTTAGCTTTTGATTACTGTTAAAATGAGAAATAGATCACGACGTTCATGTGAAGGATCTCTAGTTTAACGAAACTGAAATTTCATTTTTTGGAACGTGTGAATGTTTCTGAAAATTAAAATTAGAGGCACATTTACACGAGACACGTTCTTAGTGATGGTTGTCCATTTCTAACTACAGATTAGAAGCTTGTACCTTTTAGGTTTAAGAAAATCGCACCTATTACATGTTTTCTAGTGAAAATGGGCTCGCGTGGAGCTTTAAATCTTGCAGACACACACGGGATAATTTTATGTACGAGAAGTGGGCAGTAGAGAGCAAAATTCAAAGATGAAATAAAATTGATTACCTGCAATAACCAGATGAATGAGACAGTTTTCACCTCAAAGCTGATTCTCAGTTCATGAGATCTCTGAGCAAAGAAGATGTTTTGATCAATTTAACAAGGTCAATTCTAACGATACCACAAGTGTTGATGGACCTATTTAATTATTTTATTTTAATGCATGTTGGGTGCAGATGAAGTTGTGTCTGATACTTCTACACCACATCTAGAGAAAAGTGTTTCAAGAGAGAAAAGATCCAGGACTCTCGATGTCCCCAAGCAGAGCTGGAGGAAACAACTTCTGATAAAAAAACTCAGACCTGAATGAGATGATTGTAGATTAAATAGAAAAAAAACAGATGAAAGCAAAATTACCAGTTAAAGAATGAACAACAAATATAGTTTAATGAGATTTCTAAATGCCTTTTGGAGTTATAACATTTCAGTCTACAACAAACAAATACATGTTTTAAAGAAGGTCTCAGCCAGAAGCAGCTTCACTGTATTCACTGTATTTCAGATCCAGTCATGAGGTCTACATGGTCACTGATTAAACTGACATAAACCACTTAGTCTGACTTCAAAAACAAGATGAGAGGATGTCAAAGTGTGTGTGAGTGAGGGAGGTGTCTGAATGCTGGAAATGGAGCTGCAGCTTTGAAACAGCATCATGAATCGGTCCATTCAGTCCCAGCGCTCTAACAGGACGCCTTTTCACTAGTGGTGACACACCTTCCTCAAACACACACACCTACACACTGTAAACACATGGAAGCTGTGTGCTACCTTACAGAGTTAGACAGTTTGAATATAGTCACTAAAAATCATCTTCGTTTCACACAGAGACCAAATTATTAGTTATTATTGGAAGATGGATTTAGGTTGGTCAAGCAGGTTTGTTTACTCCAAAAACTAGCAAGCTAATCCAAACATTATGAAACAACAGAATAAAACAGCTGGTGATGTGTCAAACAAACAGAAACCAAACCAGTGAGAGTCTGAATGAAACCATGTGATACACAGATGAGTCCAATGTTTGTGACTGACACCTCAGACTGGTTCAGAACAGTCCAACTGGACCTTTGAGTGGTTGGAGACACAGAAACGGTGTCTTACACCTTCTTCGGTACGTTAGTGATGATGGGTTTGGGCCGAGTCTTAAAGATCAATTTCCGTTTAATGAGTGCAGACACGGAGTAAGAGGTGGAGACGGGTCCTTGCTGCTCCGTTTCCATGGCTACCTGAGGGTCATCATCACTTTTACTGTCCTGTGAATGTCCTGGGTGTTTAGTGAGGACAGCAAATGGTTTCTCGAGTTTGACCAGCTTCCCATAAAGAATATGATGTCCTACAATCAGCACTGGGACTCCCTGGTGGACAAAAGACAAACAGTCAGCCAATTAGAATACACCAACACTGACTTTTCCTTAAAACTAGAATATTATGGCTACTTATAACAAACATGTAGAACAGAATATATTTCATATTTAAATAAGATTCACTGGATAATAACTTGGGCAGCAGAACCAACACTTCAAGCTACATGTTGACCAGAATCTCCAGGATTTAAACAACCTTTACTGGTACCAAGATGTATCTGTGTGGGAGAATATTTACTGTCTGTAAACATAATAAACCCCAGAATTTTGTTCCAACTGTAGAGTTTTGTGTTCAGGTAACTTGAGTCCTTCAATCAGGATTTTTACCTCTTTGGTGTAGAGCAGGTCTCCCATCAGCTTTCCTGCCAGGCCAGAGTTGTCTCTGGACACTATCTCTCCCTGCAGCTCCACCAGCAGCCACTCCGGAGGGCTGGAGCCATCCACACTGCTTCTACAAGAGCAGACACACACCAGAAGCAGGTGTGGAAAACATGTGAGTATCAGGTGTGTAAAATAAACCAGTATTAGATGTTTAAAACAAGACATTACACCTGTATGGGTGGAAAAACAAGAATATACCCAGTATCAGGTGTGTTTTTCCACACCTGTAACTGGTGTATAAAACACACATGTGGGAGGTGTAGGCTACAGAGGGATTTAGGAAGGTGTAAATAAGTTCATGCTTCTGTCTGTAAACATGATGAACACTTGGATGTTTGAATTTAGTTAATGAGATAAAAAAACTCAAACTTTAAGAGGAAATTACGATAAAAGAGCGTGAAGATTAATCAAAATGTCGTTTCTTACCGTATAAATATCTGAACCATCCTGCAGGAAATCTTTACCCCAAATAATCAAACGCAACAAGCACGGCGGCTTCGAGCTCAGAGCAGAACCGTTTCCCGCCAGCTGTCTGCGCTGTCACGCATCGTGACGCATTTCCGTCTTTTCTACTTCCGGGTTAAATGTTGTCAACGTGGTTTCTGATGTTTTGAAACGCGTGGAGTGAAAATTGAGCGAGTTTGAAGAAAAGGAGGAGGTGAGCAAAGCTTTTGTAGTAGTTGTTGGTATTTTTAAAATGTTTTGGTGAAGCTGTGACGTGTTTTAATGTTTGAAATATAAAAGCTGAGCAGAAACAGGTTTTCTGTCGGTTCAGAGTTAATGAGATTTTCCATCCAGCAGCTTTAAGTTAGATGGTTAAAAAAACGTATTTTAAGCTGCGAAAATAAGTTTTATGATCTAAATTTGTGTAAACGCGTTCTAAGAATTGTCAGTCCTCTTATAACTGAATAACATTCACTCTTTTTAAAAATTATTTGATTTCTTTTTATTTCAAAAATTTCTCACTATATTTCCAAAGAATATTGACATTATGTCGATTGTTTGAAAAGCAGCATCTTTTCTACCGGTCCACATCTTAAAATACACCAGTCACGTGTTTCACATACAAAATAATTGCAAATTTTGCAAAACTAAACGAACAACGTGTCAGATAAACATTTATAAAACAGAAGTTCCTTCTGTGATGCTGTTATTACCGTTCTGGGATGGAGTTTAGTTTTGTTTCCCTACACAGTAACTAAAATGTGGCAATGATGAAAAATATAAAGTATATAAAGCTTTCTGAGTTAAGATGTCATTTTTTCTAGACATGTGTTTTAAGAACTCATTTAAAATCTACACCATGTTGTAAACAGGACAAAATAATTAAAAATACAAATTCATTTCACTTTAATCCTTTGTTAAGGTTTAAGTCCAGTTGTGTTCTGGATCTGTTTAAGCTCTTAGAATTTATATTTACTGGATGACGGAGAGTCTGATCTGATCCACCAACGCAGCCAGTGCCTCGCCTCCATCATGGATTCCACTTGTCTCGTTAATAGATTTTTATTCTGTTATAGTGTGAAATGGGAGAGTTCAAGGTGCATCGTGTTCGCTTCTTTGACTACATGCCCAGCGCTATTCGGGCCATGGCGTTCAACAGCCACACGGAGCGGCTGGCTGTGGCCCGAGCTGATGGCGCCGTGGAGATCTTTAACTTTGCTGACAACTACTTCCAGGAGAAGGTAACAGTAACTCAGCCTGTGACAAGATGTTTACTGATACGTTCTTCTTAATCTCCTCTAAACCGTCATGTTGTTTCTCAGGTGATTCCCGGGCGGGATGGACGAGCTGTAGAAGCTCTGTGTTGGGTGGGTCAGCGGCTGTTCAGCGCCGGTTTGGATGGAGAGATCACAGAGTATGACCTAGAGAACCTGAGGCCCCGATACAGCATGGAGGCTTATGGAGGACCAATCTGGACCATCAGCAGCAACAGTCAGGGGACACTGCTGGCGGTCTGTAGCTGTAAATCCACCTGGTGATTCCTGGGTTTCATGATAGTCTCTGCTGTGAATTTATTTTGTGTTTTGTGGGACAGGCTGGGTGTGAAGACGGAACAGTGAAGATGTTTAACATCCTGGAGGAACGAATTCAGTTTCAGAAGAACCTCAACAGACAAAAAAGTGAGTCTCCTCCAGATGTTTTACCAGATGTTTTCAGGTGTCACTAGTCTCTTTTAACATGACTGTAGAATCATTTGGTAAATGTGGAGGTGTTAAAACACGTTTGTTTGTCTTTCAGGTCGGATCATATCTCTGTCCTGGCATCCGTCTGGTGCTCAGATTGCAGCAGGAATGATGGACATGATCCGAATCTTTGATGCAGAGACAGGTAAATCCTTCCTGAAGGGATCTGCTGTGAAGCTCCAGAACCGTTTGGGTTTGTGTTCTTCACTAACGAGAGTTTTCTGTTTCTGGTCCTGACGTCAGGCCACGCCACACACCGGCTGCTGGTGGAACGAGGCGTCGGAGCCTCCAAGAGTCAGGAAGTGGTAGTTTGGAGTGTCGTCTTTCTGTCTGATCACACAATCATCAGTGGGGATTCTGCAGGAAAGGTCCAGATTTGGGACGGGATTACAGGAACTCTGGTCAGAACCCACATGGTCACCAAGTGGGACGTTCTGGTTCTGGCTGCTTCATCAGTGAGAAACATGACACGAGTTGCACAATGAAGCAGATGTTTCTGATCTCTGAGAAGTTCGTCACATTCTGTAAATGTTTGACAGGATGAGAGCAGCGTGGTCGCTGGGACGTCTGAGGGAACCGTGGTCCAGTTCCAGTTCCTGCCCTCAGCTGTGGACCAGCAGGACAAACAGTGGGTCAGAACCAGGACCTTTAAGAACCACTCACATGATGTGAAGGCACTCATTCATACCGATACAGCTGTGGTTTCAGGAGGTTGGTATTAAACCACCCAAGGTTCATTTATTTCATTGTTCTAATTCAAAACAAAAGTCAACCAGATTTATTGGTCCCCAAATCAGTTTGATAGTCTGATGTCAACGTCTCGTAAAAACTCCTGATCCGGTCCTGGATTATTTATATTTTCCTTAAGATAAATGCTGAATGTCACACGCAGATATTTTTATATTTGTTTAATTCCATAGAGGGGCATTTGATGATGATTATGATAATGATGATGTTTACTCTCAGGAATGGACACCCAGTTAGCCGTGCGCCCCCTGCTGGACAAGGTGGAGAAGAACACTCAGGAGTCGGAGCAGCGCAAAATCACTTTTCCTCATGTGAGTTCACAAAAATCAGCACGACTCGAGGAAGAACGTCAGAGTGTAGTGAGCAAATCCGGTTGTTGTCATGGCAACGTGTTAATTTTTGTGTGCTTTGTTTGTAGAGAAGCCTCGTTAGTTGTGCAAAGAAAGCAGGTCTGCTGCTGTTCCAGTTCTCTGATCATTTGGAGCTGTGGAGGCTCGGAGAGAGTGATGGAAACGGTAAGAAACACACACACACACCTGTACGAAACGCTCAAATAGTTCACGTTTGCTGTGAATTTCGGTTTGAACATTGTGTTTATTCCGAATTACAGTATTTTTCAGTAGTTTTGTTATCCTGTTTTAAATGTCCAATCAGACAAATATCTTTTATTGAGCAACATTTAGATACATTTTTAAAAAGCAAAATAATCCAGCTATAAACAAGCATGAACACAACTGTAAACACCTGGATTATCAATCAGATTATCATCTGCTGCTCATGATCTGAAGACGCTGCAGAAACTTTTCACCTCCATGTTTTCTTTGTGCTGAGCAGCTGAAATTGACTGTTGATTGTCATTTTTTTCAGTGGAATAATGTTGTTGTGTTTTATCAGGGAAGCCCGGTGATTGTCTGCCTGTGAAGAGGAAACCAGAGAAACTGATTCAGCTCAAGAGGAAGGTGAGTTAACGAAGCTTCAGCAACCAGGTTTATTCAACAAATGAAAGCAACCTGCTGGTTTTCTTGCTCTTATTTCACTGATGCTGAAGCTTTTATTCTGAAAAGAAACCAAGCCTTTACGTAAGGACAAGATAACGGTGCGTTAGCATCAGTGTCAGTTTAATCCTGTTTGGAAACAAACCTGATCACACACCTGTCCTTGATTCTCTTGTCTGCACAGACAAATCTTTACTGACACTTGGTCCCCCGAGAATCTCTGATTTCATTTAGCTGAACATCATGTGTGTGTGTTGCTCTCTGCAGGGGGACGATCATATCTGTTGCAGCGCTTTGTCTCCCTGTGGAGGCTGGTTGGCGTATTCCACCGTCTCCAGCGTGCGTCTCTACAGGCTGGAGCTGGACAGCAACAACATCAGCATCAACAAGGTGAGTTCATAACGTCTGCTGAGGAGCCTTCATGACCTGAGCCCCGCCTTTGCGATCTGAGCTCCTCACTCGCGATCTGAGCTCCTCACTCGCGATCTGAGCTCCTCCCTCGTGACCTTCTCTTTGTCTCACTTGTCTTTATCATCCTTCAGGTGTCCAGACCGCCTAAAGAGCTGCACTCGGTCCATCAGCTGTGTTTTTCCTCTGACTCCTCCAAACTTTTCGTCTCCTCAAGTCTTTCATCTGTTATTATTCTTGCTCTCAGCCAGTCGGAGTGCAAATACCTTCATACCTTCAAACCAAAGTCAGGTGAGGTTGATAACTGAGCAGATGTTTTTAACTGTTAATTCTCTAATAAAATATCTGATCAGCTTTTGTGGAATAAAATCCCTCCATATTTATGACATTGTTCCTGCTGTTGTTTGGATATTGGCTCATTAATTTCTTCGCCGTTTTGCACCTACAACCTGCAGCTTTGTTCTACATGTCAGTTTTTATGTGTCCAGGCAGCAGACAGCCAGTTCACCTGCTCTCCCCCAGTGAGGATGGTAAATGGTTGGTGACTGCGAACACAGACTGTGAGATCCACGTCTTCAATCTGCACAAACTCAAGGTGAGTTCAGAGTTTTAATGTTCAAAAGTTCTGAACGCTTTTATCAAGTGAAGCAGCAACAAACTTCCTGTTTGTTTTCAGCTTCACTGTTCGGTTCCCGTGTACGGCTCGTGTCCCACCGCTGTCGCCATCCACCCGACCAACAGCAACCTGGTCTCTGTGCATGCAGACCAGCAGGTGGGAGCTTCATGTGCGTCTCCAGTGTTTTTAACATGCAGCGGTAGATGTTGTAACTTTGTGCGTTTGTTTTGTGGTGCAGATCTTTGAGTTCTCCTTGAAGCAGAAGGAGTACACCGAGTGGAGTCGGAAGCTGCAGAAACAAGGACTGCACCCGCTGTGGCTGCAGAGGGACACGCCCATCACTCACGTTACCTTTAACCCTGAAAACCCGGCGCACATTGTTCTGCACGATGCGTTCATGTTCTGCATCATTGACCAGAGTCTGGTACGTTAGAGCTTTGTATTTAAAAGTTGCTGGTTCTGTTCCCTGAGAGATGCTGTGGAATTTATCAAATGTTGCTGCACAAAGGAACAAATTGTTAATTTGAACACATATTTTATTTATTTACATCGTGTTGCTGCTAATGAAGATAATCATGACCTGATTCAGTTTTATTTGTGATTCTAATTGATAATTCAGCTCATTCTGAGAACTTTTTAAATGCAGCCGCTTCCTGAAGCGAAGACGAAACTCTTTAATCAGATGGTCCTGCGGAGTCTTCCTCAGTCAGAGAGGATCAGAAACAGCCACGCCTTTAAGATCTGCAAATCCTTCCAGGTATGATCTTCATGCTGAGTGCAGGAAGTGGAGCCTTCTGTCGTCCCTGTAGGGGATGATGAAGATACCAGCTGTTAGTCTGAAACACTTTGCACTCCGTTACAGAAATATCAGGTCACTATTTTTGGTTTGTTTCATACAGATGATGTATTTTCTTGTGTCCCACAGCACCTCCTGTGTGTGAGTCTGTTGGAGGACCAGTCTCTGGTTGTAGTGGAGCGCCCCCTGCTAGACATCATGTCTCAGCTGCCTGCACCTGTCCGACAGAAGAAATTTGCCACCTAAATAATGTTTATCACACAAATTATTGTGTTAATCATCTTGACTTCATTAGAGATATTTTAATAAAATAATAAATACAATTTTCTGTAGATTTTTTCTGTGTTTAGAAAAAAATGAAAACCCTGAATGTAACTGAGCAGCATCACCAAACATCATGTTGATAAATGAGCTGGTTTTATTCAAGTGCGTCTGCAGCTTCACATGACTGAAGATGTTAAGAAGCATCTTTTACTTTTTAATTATTAAATGATCGTTGAGCAGGATAAAATATTAAAACAACATTGTGGGTTGTTGCAAAATGACATTACAGTGTTTTGGCTTCTATGAATACAAAAAAAATCTAAATTTTGAGGAAATTTCATGAAGCTGTTTTACTTTAAAAAAAGAACAAACTCAAATTTATAGTATTAATATTATTATCAGCTTCATTTGTTTCCATGAAGGTTAGAATTTTCACTGTGCTAAAGGTGCAGGTGATTTCTATCATCTGTCTCAGCTTCTCTATAAAAGCATGAGTTCAGTCACTGTGCTGCTCTGGAGCCTACAGGTGTATCAGGGAGGAAAGACGTCAGCCAGTTGCTGCTTGTTGATCTGGGAAAGGTCAAAGGTCACAGGAGTCCGTCACTCTGCAGTGAGACAATTATTCTCATATTGAAAACATTTAAGATTTTTTTCAGATTTGTCCAAATGCTCTGAAGCAACATAGAAGAGCTTCATCTGAAACTACAGCCTCAGTTAGCAGAGCAAAGGTCAAAGTTCATGACCGGCACAAGTAGAAAAACTCAATTATTTGAAGATGTTTCTCTGATGTGATCATAAAACATGAAAGACAGCTGAAACATATTCACAGACATTTTATTCTTGATTGAAATTATTTCACATAACAGTTATTTTTCCTGTCAAAGAATGTTTGTATTTTTATTACAACAGCCACAGAGCAGCAGCAGCAATAATCATAATTATAATAATAACTCAGCGAGAAAAGCAGATCAATGCGACTGAAAGACTAAAAAGAAACATGAGACGGCACCCCGTTTCCAGCTGTTTACAACATTTTACCATAAAGACTGAGAAATGTTCTTGTTTTCTTCCATCAGACTTATCAGGATGTGCCACATCTGGCTGCCTTCCTTCCAAAACATCTGTTCGGATTTGAGCCCGGCTGCAGACGATTCAGAGATTAGAAACTCTTTACAGATTAATATGTGTGGAAAAAGATAACAGATGAGAAAGAAGAAGCTCCACAGGTTTTAACAGAAGTGGAGTTTGTGTTCAACATCACAGAAACGCGAGTCCAGCCTCAAAGAGCCCACAAAGGACCGTTCTGAAACAAGACAGCCATGAGGCTCCGCCCCCCCCCATCAATTATCTTTATGATGTTGAGTTTGAACCTGGAGCCAGAAACATGTTAGCTGAAAAAAACAGAGGATTTTATCTCAAACTCAGAAAGATGACTGAGCTGGTTTTCAGCTGGAAACTACAGACTTCTGCTTTCTACAGGAAGGTTATAATTCTAGTTTCTGTTGTTTTCTTTCACTCTCAAGGAGATTATTTTTATATTCATGGAAATCCAGAAAAAAAAACACGAGTCATAAACATAATCTCTCACAAAATGAATGAAGTTTTTATCATCTGTGCTGAATTTATTTATCAGACATTTATGTGCCAATGTCATGGATTTCTAGAAGTCTGGTTGGAATCTGTGCTGCATTTGGAAGACAACTGTTTTACCAGCTGATCTCAAGTTAAACAAGATAAATGACGTGTGTAAATCTTTGACTTTAAAGCTGCTCGCTGAAGGATTCACTCAACTTTCACCACACTGTTTTTCTCTGGTCTTTAAGCTAAACTAACAGGCTCCTGGCTGTTGCAGTAAATAAACATTTAAATCAGTGTTTCGTTTGTGTGTCTCTCATATGGCAAACTGTTCCTTTAAAACATGAATATTGAAACACACCAGGGATAAAATAAAACAGGCTGAATTATCCATGAGCTGACACGTGGAACTATAATAACAAAAAAGAAAACTTCAGTCAGCACATTCCACCTCATGATTATCTGAACAACATTCTTCAGGAAACAAGAAATATCGGCATTAATTTATATAAAAATGGCCACATTTGAATGAATAAATCTCAGCTACAGTCTGAAAGGATCAAGTGTGATTCATCAATCGCACGTGACCCGCCCTGATCGATAGGTGGATGAGCCGATCCTGCTGGATCGGATCTCACCATTTCAGTCTTTTGTGAGATAGTGATCAAACCCTTTATCATAGTTTAAACATTTTTTTATAAAACAGAAATTACAAAATAAAAATATTAGATGATGCAGCAACATGAACGTGCAAAAAAACAAACAAACAACAACACAGGAAACAAGACTTTGATTAAAGTGATCGAATCAAAGAAACATAGGTAACTAATAAAATAATTTGCATTAAAAACATTATTTAGATTACAGTGCACTTTGTGTGTAAAAACAAATAAAACAACCACACGCACATTAAGATGAAGGCAACAGCAGCCTGCTGATAAAACGAGGCTGAAAGACAGAAAAAAAGGACAGAGGAGGAAAAAAAAGAGAAGAAAATAGAAGATAATTATATACACTGAAATATACATGATACAGGATATGAAAGACAGCATGGTATCCAAAAGCTAGACCCGATCCTGGCAGCACACACACAGAGTCTACAGGTCCAACAGAAAGCCGTCATGGCACCTAATAAATAGGAAACAAAGCTTCTGATTGTGGACGCCGTCCTGTCCTCTGATCTAACGAACATCTGGAGCATCCTGCAACTCAACGACAATAAATTAAACACATGGATTCAGTCTGACGTGTGGTTTTTAAACAGAAACCTACTCAAACATCATGTAGACAGGCAGGAAAAAGATTCAGACGGACTCGGAGCGAGTCAGGTCAGCACATCATTCAGAGGGAATGTAGCAAATCGTTTGTCTCTTTTAGCACATGGAGACCACATATGTACAATAATTCTATCCCATCAACTGATGAGATTTATGAAATCCTAAAAATCCTTCCCTCAGACCTCAGAGCAGAGGTCAGAACAGAACCGCTGAAGTTGGCCAAATGATCCAAGATGTTTGGCAAATGTCTCTGTTTTAAAACCATTTCCAGAGCCAACAAAGAAGCAGAGGATATGAAAATATACAACTATCAGCTGGTGACGGGTCACAGGTTCCCACCATGGCATCGTACGGGGAATCCGTCAGTGGTTGTCCTCTTTAGTTGGCGTTGCAGAGACAACAAATAACAGCAGGACGTGTGACCTTCATTATTGTCAGGACACGTATAAATATGAGGCAGTCGCAGACCACCCAGCTACTGTTAAATAGTGGTGGGATAAACCATCAGTATATACACTGAAATAAAACAGATGTGTTTCCTGCAGAGCTTCTGAAATGTCATTGCCGGCAGTTATAGAAAACACGTTATATGAAAGTGTCAATGTCTGGAAAAATATGTTAATTCAAGTGAATAAAAACCTTTTTTTCCTTTTCTGTGTGTTTGTGAGAAGACCTGAAAAACTGAAGCCCAACAGAGCAACAGAGAGGAACTGTTTCAGTTCAGCTCGTCCATTTTAGGAGCTTTATGGAGGATCAGATCAGAAGTAATCCAGATATGTGTGATATTTAATCCAGTCTGTATCACATCAGGATCAAAACACAGAGAGGATCTGAAGGGCAGAGGGTTTCCTTCAGAGACGGAGGAGAAATTTCAGCCAAATCCAAAAACTTTGAATCCTTGTAAGAACAGGTAGAAGGATGAGACAGCTCCTTAAATGTCTGTAAAAACAAGCTTCACCTAGGAAGTAACAAGGTCCATGAAGTGATGCTGACTCCGCCTTCCTGTTGTCTCCAGTTAGTTCAGGATGATGCTGAAGAAGCTCCTCCTCCAACTTTAAAGAAGGATCCTCAGCGTTAGTTCAGGTCTGAAGATGATGCTGATGTTGGTGACATCATCAGGTTCTTGTTGTGTGATGTGTGTGTATGTGTGTTGTGTGTGTGAGATCATTTAAGAAGCGGGAGGGACTGTAAACAATCACCAGGCCTCTGTGTACCGAACATCAACGTCTTTCAGGTTGGGCAGTTTGGCCTGTAGAGAAACAAACCAAAAACACATTCAGTGAAAAAAATGTTCCAAAACAGACACGAGTCACACGTTTAAATACAAGATCCTCGATTTATACTCAACTCATAATGATTTCATGCATAAAATAATCTAAGATACATCATAAATTCCTGTTTCACACCATAAAATAACAACTAACTGTGGATTCATATGACTTATTCACTCTGAGGTATCAATTAATGATTAATGACATCAACAGTCTGCGACCAAATTATCTGATTTCTACAAACATTAGTTCAATGTTTTTGATAAATTAATAAAGCTGTTTTGTACTAAAATGAAAACAGTAAATAGATTCAATCAGAAAATAAGAAGTGAAATAAAACACATAAAGCTCATCACATGTTCCACCAAGTCAAAACACTGAAAAAATATTTCAATTCTTATTATTCTGTTATCAGAATTTGCAGGTCTGCCTGGAGGATTTGGTTAAAGTTTATAACATGTTGTTTTGTACTTTTTCTGCTTGAACGCAGGAGTGTGTGTGTGTTTGGAGTAACATGTGTAACTGTAGTCACTTCACCCAAATAATTCTAACTACAGTCACAGTGTAAGTATTAGTGTAAGTATTAGTGTAAGTATTAGTGAGTTACCTTCAGGTCCTCGTATGTGTCAGCGGTCAGCTTGGTGCTGTTCATGTTCAGGCTGCACAAACTCTTCATGGCTGAAACACAATTCGTTGCATCAACACATTTAACACGCTGCTCTTCTTGATATTACTTCTCCACAGATAACAGAATGTGGTGTATTTGTGTGTTCTCTTACAGCTGAGAGCCAGCAGACCCGCGTCAGTGACCGGAGTCTCACACAGGTTTAAGACCTGAAGACAGGCCAGATGCTCAGATAACAACCTCAGTCCTGCATCTCCAAACTACAACAAGGAGACAGAATAAAGTCAGCTGTTTCACGTCTTGTGTTAGTTTGCAGCCTGTTGGTGTTGTGTTTGTGTACCTGTGTGGACCAGAGGTTGAGCTGTTTCAGTGAAGGCAGCTTGATGAGCTGCTCAGCACAGGCACTGGTGACATTGGTGAAAGCCAAGCTCAAGTTCTCTAAATTCCCAAAAGAGCCTGAACTTAACAGGCGAGCCAGATCTGCATCCTACAGCACAGAGGAGGCGGAGTTAGTGAAACGTACGCAGTCACTGAAACAACCAAATGTTTGGAAGACTTCTGCAGCGTGACCTCACCGTGGACTTGGAGGGCAGAGTCAGTCGGGTCGGGCCTCCTTTTCTTTGCTGGAACAAAAAAAAAAGTTGGATTCTGAGCGAGAGGCATCGTAGGAACAACAGAATATCATTGTTGTTGTGAATAACAGCACATGCTCTTTACACAAAGCAACATTGAACAAATATCACGAAGGCTGCAAGCTCATCGTTTCTATAGTCATGTAAACATGGAAGCACTAAAACAAATCTTTAAGGTTTTATAAAAATGTGAAGGAAAGATAAACTAAAGCTATTTAGACGCCTGTGTAAATTCAACTATCAATTAAGATGTGATATTATTATTATGTTCTTAAAACCGAAACTAATAAAAACCACATCTATCTTTTAACAGAATTTCTGTTTCACACACAGATTAAAACAGAAATGATGTTAGAGGTTGTTTATTTTTCACATTCCTCCTGATGTTCTTCACATCGCTTGATTTTGTCAAGACACAAAACATCAGCTGTTAAAATGTCTCATTAATTATGTATCACAGAATTAGGGGTTTATATGTTTATTATTTCACTTTTTTCTTTACTTGATGTGTAAAAAATTAGCATTGACTTGAACTAATTTGCTGAATTAAATACCTCTGTGACAAGTCTGTTTCTTACAAAATAAAACAGCTGACTGCACATCGTCCTGAAGTGGCGAGTCTGTATTTCTTGGCTGTGGTTTTGAGAGTCACATTAGGGATCAGCAGGAGTCTCTCAGTGCTGGCAGTCAGTAACTACTGGAGTCTGTTCAGCTGGTTTTTATTAGCTGCTTCTTCCTGGTGTCTCATCCTTCTTCTAATTTGTGCAAAAAATTAAACTTGAAACACTTTATGGTGTAAAATCAGTTTGTTTCAATGAAACATTCATAGTTTCTCAGTTAGAATGTGTGTTTGGATCTCTGCTGCCGTCAGCAGCCATCGTGTCACATGCAGCATTTAGAAAACTGGACTGTATGTAATGAGAAAGTGGTGACTTGTTTCTGAAGCAGCATTGTGTTGCCTTCAGACCTCAGGTGTTGGAGCAGAAACTCACCAGTTCTTTGAGTTCTCGCTGGCGGTCGCAGAGCTGCTCGTACATCCGGAAGCCAACCTGTGTGCTCTGCAGAGTGGAGATGATCTGCAGCTGGGTGTCTTTGTTCTCAATGATGTTGTACTCCAGCATCAGACACAAAATCTGCACATTCAAGCAAACAACATTCAATATTTAATATTTAATAAATCTTTACACAGCAGTCGGATGTTTACAAATATGTTCAAACAGTCTTTATATAGCAACATTCTCAAAATATCATATATAACACATGCTTCAGTCTTCTGCTTATACATTTACTATGAATCAGCTGAATGCAGTTCTGTGTGTGTTTAATGGGTTTAGACTTTCTACAAAGCATGTGATGTAATATTTGATGCAGAGCTGATTTAGACAACAACAATGTGGAAGTTCTAAGACGGACCTCCACCATGGTCTGGTTTCCTCTCAGGGCCAGCAGCATGCAAGGGCCCAACTTGTTCTCAGCCAGAGAGAGAAGGAACTTCTTGGTTTTATAACAGGAACCCATCAAGATATGAACCTGGAAGAGGAAGAAGAGCATCTCTTTACACCCACAGCTCAAGTTGTGTATTTGTGTGTTCATCCACTTACATTTAGTGTACAATAACAAAAAAAAAAGAACAGAATCCAAACAGCAAAAATAAATAAAGATAAACAAATAAATAAATAAAATATAAATACATATTAAGTATTTATTATCCTCAGACATGAACCTCTCCTCCAGTTAGTGTCTCAGTTCATGACCTCCAGAAGAATTTGACCTTTGGAATAATCTTCATGAACTCACCATGCTGGCAAACAGCTCGCCGTCATCATCACAGGCCACGCCCCCTGGACTGTAGAGCTGGAACCAGCCGTCTTTACCTGAGCGCACACTGAGCAGGCAGGAGTGGACCTGAAAGCCACAGACAGACCTGAGTGTGAGTTCTTCTGCTCAATCGTTCACACAGAAAAGCACAAGTGCAGCCTCACCTCCTGCCTCGGATCTGCTGCGAACCTCTGGATGACATATTTCAGCTCCCTGTGAACACACACACACACACACACACAC